>VMDR010028569.1:0-13096 GCA_007922815.1 Macrotus californicus
AGTAATAAAAAAACTTACTAAGAAAACCCCAGGACTAAAACCATGGCTTCACTGGTGAATTTTACCAAATGAAGAATTAATATTAACATATTAATTCTTAAAAAAACTCTGCCAAAAAAAATAAAAGAGGCAAGAACACATCCAAAATACTAAAACCAGATGATAATCACAAGAAAGCTAAAGATCAATATCTCTTATAAATGTAGATACAAAAATTTCCAACAAAGTACTCCCAGATCAGATTCAGGAATATGTAAAACCAATTATATACCATGACAAAGTGGGAATTATCCTAGGAATACAAGGTTGTTTTAACACCAAAAATCAATTAATGTGATACACCACATCAATAGAATAAAGGGCCAAATCACATGATCATCTCAATAGATGCAGGAAAAGCATATGATAAAATTCACCACTCCTTCATGATAAAAACACACAACAAACTAGGAATAGATGGAACTTTCTCAATTTCCTAAGAGTATCTATGAAACACCCATAGTTAACATCATACTAATACTGAATGCTTGATACTGAAATACTAAATAATTTCCCCTCTAAGATCAGGAACCACTTCCAGCCACTTCATTCAACATTGTGCTAGGAGTTCTAGCCAGGGTAATCGGGCAAGAAAATGAAATAAAATAAAACACATCTTAGGTTGGAAAGAAAGTAGTAGTACCACCTCTATTTGCAGATGACACGATTTTGTATATAGAAAATTCTGAGGAGTTCACTAAAAAATATTAGACTTAATAAATAGGATACACAGTTTGCAACATCTATGATCAATGTACAAAATTCAATTGTATTTCTACATGGCAGCAATGAGGAAGCTAAAACACAAAATTAAGAAAACAATTCAATTTAAAATAACATCACAAAGAGTAAAATAATTAGAAATAAATTTAACAAAAAAAGTTCAAGACTTATACTCTGAAAACTATAAAACACTATTGAAAAAATTTAAAGACCTCAATAAATGTAAAGACATCCCATAATCAAGGATCAAAAGACTCACTGCTGTGAAGATGACAATGCTCTACATATTGATCTACAGATTCGACACTCTCACATCAAAATGCCAGCTGACTTCTTTGTAGAAATTGACAAGCTGTCCCTAAAATTTATGTGGAAATTCAAAGAACTGAGAATAGCCACAAATTCTTGCAGAAGACCAAATTTGGAGGACTCACACTTCCTGATTTTAAAGTTTAATACAGAACTAAAATAATCAAAACTGTTATGAAAAGGTACATTTAGATCATTGAAAGAGAAGTGAGAGCCTAGAGTTAAAACCTAACATCAATCTTCAACAAAGGTGCAAGAAAATTCAATAGGCAAAAATATTCTTTCCAACAAATGATGGTGAGACAACTGGATATCCACCTCCAAGAAGTAAAGTTGAACCCTAACTCACACCTCATAAACATTTAACTCAAAATGGATCAAAGACTTAAATATAAGAGCTAAAAGTATAAAACTCTTACAAGAAAATACAGGCACAAATCTTCATGACCCTGAATTAGGCAATGATTTCTTAGGTATACAAATACAAAATGCACAAGCAAAAACAGAAATGGATGTAATACATATTATTAAAATAAAAAACTTCTGCTTTAAAATATACCATCAAGAAAGTAGAAAGACAATCTACAAAATGAGAGAAAATTTATGTAATTCTTATATGTGATGATAACGAGATACTACTTCCCACTCACTACAATGGCTAAGTACAAAAGACAGTTAATAACATGTGCTGATAAAGATGTAGAGAAATCAGAACTCACATACACGGTAATGTCATGAATGGAAAGAAGTTCAGCCGCTTTGGAATAGGTCTGGCAGTACCTGAAATGGTCAAACATAGAATTACCATGTGATTTGGCAATTCCCTGCTATATATACACCCAAGAGAAATAAAAACTTAGGTTGACATAAAAAGTTTTACATGCATGTTTATAGCAGCCCTATTTACAAGAGTCCAATGTGGAAACAACCCAAAAGTCTATCATATGATGATAGATGGATCAATAAAACTGTTATATCCATACACCAAAATATCATTTGATGATAGAAAGGAATGAAATGCTGATACATGCTACAAACAGGTGAATCTTGAAAACTTTGCACCAAGTGAAGCAAGCCATTCATGAAGGACCATGTATTGTGTGACTCCATTTATATGAGATGTCCAGAATAGGTAAACCTAAAGATACAGAATAGTGATTACCTAGGGGTGGAGAATGGGGGTGGGAAAAGATTAGGGATGATAGATGGTACCTGAGCAGTGTGGGGTTTCTTTTAAGGGTGATGAAAATATTTTAAAGTTGATTGTGGCAATGAATGTACAATTATGAATGTGCTAAAAGTCATTGAATCACACATTTTAAATGAATGAATTGTATGGTATGGTCCAAATAAAGCAGTTTAACATACAGTAATAGCCAAATGTCAGAATCTCTATAAAGAGAGAAAAGTAGGAATATATGCAAATACATAAATCATGTATATTTTCTCTGTCCAATACAGTAGCCACTAGCCACACATGTCAATCTAAATTTACATTTTCATTAATTAAAGTTATACTTTTAAGTCTTACCTTAAAAAAAAGGTGGCTAATTTATATTAGCTCCCTTCTCCTATCTACAATCTCATCAAGAAGTCCAGAACCACTGAGGTATAATATTTTCAACAGCACCCGAGGTTGAAGGTTTATACAGAAGAAAAGTAGTTTGTAAGACTGAAGGCAGAGAAAGATGAGAGTCTTGGCATATTAAGACCTATCTTATTAGTATGTAAATAATGGGTATTAATTTAGAAAAGCACAGGTGATTTTGACAGTGAAGTGCTAATATTTCAACCTCATCTGAGGGAGAAACATGCAGTTGACTGAATCAAAGGCATTCAAGTAGGATGGTTTCTTCAGTTGCTATGTCACTCAAGAATAAGAAGAAAAGAGTAAACAGTATTCTGTTGATATATGTTGTCTTCTGAGTTTGCTTTTCTGTAGTCCTCTGTGTGTGTGTTTGATTGTGTTTTATGTCACCCGAGCGAACAATACTACAACATGTCAAGACCATAAGCATTCAACTACAAAGGAGCTAAGAAGAGAGTTCTTGTTTTCATGTCCATCAGCATCTTCTGCTTAGATTTGGAGGCCTTAAATTAACTCAAGCAATATAAAAAAATCATATCAGACACAATGCAGAATAGGCAATCTCACAAAAGACTTCCTTTATGACTCATCAGAGTAAATTTCTTGTCAAAATACTCCCTGCACTAAGTAAAGGTTATCTATTCATACGAACACCTGACTGATAAAATCAATCAGGGCACAATAAGAAAGATGTCTGCTTTTTGCATGCATTCAAGTTGTTGCTTCCATCAACTTAACTTCCTAAAAATATATTTCATTTTTTCAGTCTGCTCTGCATAACTCATTAACATCATAATCGCCAGCAATAATTGCCTGAAGTGAGTAAAGAAAATCACGAAATATGAAGAGTTGAATTACCACTTAATGAAAGAAGAAAAAAAAAGAAGACAATTTAAATCAACAGTCTACGATACTGTCACCACTCCCTTCCTTGAGAAAATGTATAGTAATTGTGTTTCTTGAAGCTTGATGCGTTTATAAATGAGGATTCTCAGACAGTGAGTTCTCAGAAAGATTCTAAGGGCTTAATTGATGATATGAATCAGATGAACTCAAGAATATTTGCTCAGCAATCTAAAGATGCATTTTATAGCAAGTTGCAAAATAATACTATTTAGAGTATTTCAAAATTATCTCTATGGTAATTAGAAGCCCTGACCAAACGCAATGTTTCCTCTTGGTCTCCAAAATGTCTGGAATCCATCAAGGACAAGTTTAATGATTTGGGGACTTAATGAGTATCCTTAAACCAGTGCTTCTCAACTAGAGTTGGTTTTAACTCCCAAGAAACCTTTGTCAGTGCCTGGAGAAATTTGGGGTTATCAAAACTTAGAGGATGCTACTGGCACCTAGGACAACTTGCTACAACAAAGAATCACCCGGCCAAAAATATCAATAGTACCAAAGTTGAGAAATCCTGATTTCTATCAACAAAAGGACCTAAAAGCTAACTATATAAGGTAGTAAGTAAAATAAGGAGACGATGTCTCTTAATAACAAATAGAACACGAAGAATTCTGATCAAAGCTAAAAGAAGTAATACAATATTTTATAAAACAATCATTTACTTTACGGGGTAGTGAGCAAGCTGGAGCTAGGAAGATGGGAGAGGGAGGATAATGACACATTACTCCAGCTGCCCTTCCTGGCCAAACCTTTAAGTCATGGTGATTTAGGTCTGATGAGTGTCAGATAATCAGCAGGCTCTAATTGTGGTAAAGGGTAATTATGATTTATCATCTTTATAGTTATTTCTTGAATCTGTAAACATATGAGTTATTATGAGAAACAGATTAAGTGGGTTGACAAGTTCAGCCAAGTGCACATGTGAGAGGATATTACAGAGGAATTTTGGCAGATACCTTTAGACAGTGGTTCTCAAACAGGAGCATATATCAGAATCACCTGGAGGGTTTGTGAAAACAGGTTTCTGGGCTGAACCCCTAGAATCTCTGATGCAGTAGGTCTGAGGTGGGTTCGGAGAATTGGCACTTTTAGTTAAGTTCCCCGGAGATGCTGATAATGCTGGCCTGGAGCCACTGTTTGAGAATCACAGCCCTAAGTCAATGGATATGCATCCTGAAATGCAGTGCAAGGCAACTGTGAGGCAGTTTTTTTTAGAGGAAGTGGCTCAAGCTCCTCCCCACAACAAGGATGTAGAAGAATAGAAGTTGAGAGACGAGTGGATTGGAGGGTTTTGTGTGCTGAGTCCCATCCCCTCATGGGTGGCAGAGAGTGTCTGCAAAGTGCAGGCACCTCTCATCATAAGCAGAGACAAAAGATTCCTTATAATGTATAAACACAATGGACTGGTATTTCTCTCTCACCTGAGAAATCTAAAGAGCCAGAGAGAGTGGTTGGCTAGCTGAGCTGATGGCAAGGCAGATGGGAGGTGGGGACTGTGTTGGAATTGCCTGTGCCGCAGGGGTTTTTCAGGCTGAAAAAATATGGATGTGCCCCCACCTTAGATTATGTATGGGCTGTGTGCAAGGGACTCCACATGGGTCTTCTTAAACTATGTTCCAGAGGGCAGCCTTCCAGGGTAAGAAGAAAAGGCTGTGGGGATTGCTGGATGTAGGCACTGTAAGGGAATAAGATACCAGCCGTGATAGAGATATATTTTCCTTCAACCATGTGATGACAGGTGGAAAATTTTTTCCAGAACGAGGGGCATGAATGTCTCCCACAACCCAGTTAAGTGCCTCCAGAAAGTTCATCTTTAAATGCCTGACAAATCTCAAGAGCAGTGAAGTTAGGTAAGTAGAAATCTACCTGTTAAGTGAGAGCTTTTCCCGTTAGTGCATGTCCCTCTCTTGCACCAGCTCTGTAAGAGTCACAAGCAAGGTTTGTCAGATGACAGAGAATGAGTCAAACATGGAAAAGATGCCAATTCCATTCTCGTTCCTGACTCTGGCCTTCCTGTCGGCAGGAAGCCTGAGCAACTAGAAGAGGGGATATTTTTAATTACAAGTGAGGCTGAACTTTTAAGTTACTAAACCAAGGGTGTGTTTGTGATTTCTATTGACTGGAGAATTATAATTGTTAGTCTTCCTGGAGAGGGACCTGAAAAGTCAAGGGCTGGCCTGAGATTTGATGGAGAGGTGGGATTATTTCAACAGTGAAGATTGAAAAGGAGAATCAAAAGCTAAAATTAAAGTTGCTGTTGCTTGGTCATGCTTCTCTGAGTGGTGTGTCTTCAGTAATGGTTGTATACACAGTATCTATTGCACCTTCCTAATGTCTGTGAATGAGTTTCCTGCTTACAAACGCATGTCTGATCCATTCTCCCCATTTGTCCCCAGCTTTGTCCTTTGATAGAAGAGATCAAGCATTATTTTATAAAGTGTGGTTAACTGGCAGCCAAAGAAAGTCCGATAAATGGCTGTTTGAATTCAGAAATACCATGTTCCTTTCCAGGACAGATAAATAACCCGAAGAATTTACCAGGAGTTTGAAGTCTTTACAAACCCTAATGCTTAGGTGAGTAATTGAGTAAACTGTGTATGGATTCAGTTTTTTTATATAGATAATTGTAAAGCAGGAATGAAAGAATGCATGAGGACACTAAGGATGCAGGTTATCAACTGGACCCGCCTTGAGTGTTTCATCGTTCGGAGCTGTGGGAGTAAACTCATCAGGTCCCCTGATTTCTTCATCCTCCCTTTTGATACGCCCTGCTCACTGCCGTCTTTATGGCCAGGTCCCCAGTCAGTATTGGCCAGTGGACCCTCATCTCTACAGATGATATTCCATGTTGGTTGGGATGTGCTGATTAGGACATTCTTGTGAACTACGGAAATGATCATTCTGAGAAAGACTTTGGCAGCTGAATCAGTCAGAAATCTACCAGACAAAGAGAACCAGAATTACCTATCCATCTACCTGACATATACGTATGTGTATATACAACATATACATATGTGATGTATGTGTACACATGCACATGATGCACGTGTATGTGTGTATGCAAAACACATGTTCCTATATACTACATATACATGCATGGCATATATACACATATTGGATAGATGTGGGTAGCAAGGAGTTGACTTAAGTGATTGTGGGGGACTGGCTAGACCAGTCTGAAATCCACAGCGGGAAGGCAGACTGAATCTCTCAGCAGGAGCCGGAGCTGCAGGTCTCAGGAGGAATTTCTTATTCTTCAGGAAATGCTCAATTCTGCTCTTAAGGCCTTTCAACTAATTGAATTAGGCCCACCCAGATTATTAAAGATAATTTCTCACTTAATATTAATTAATCATAGGTGTTAATCACATCTACAAAATACTTTCACGGCAATAACTGAATTAGACTTTGAGTAACTGGAGACCATAGCCTCGCTAAGTAGACACAGGAAACTGGCCATCACAGTCACCCTATCAAGAGGTTTAAAGAGCTTCCTGCGATTTAACCCAGAATTCTAATTCCTGAAATCTATCATAAAAGAAATGAACAGAGATGTGCACCGCTTTTTATATGTATTGGTCATTAGTGGCTCACTCCAATTCTTATCATGAACCAAAGCTGTGCCACTAGCCATAAGCAAAAGTACCTGCCCCAGAAAGCATGCTAATTTGGCAAATTCAAGACAATGGCATTATTGAGTCACTGACCAATAAGTTGAGTTTTTAATAAACAGTGGAAAGGGGTTAAAGGTGTTAAGTCTGCATATTGTGGTTACTTACCTCTGTACACTGTAATATTTCCTGAAGATTCTACAGTAAGCACCTACATTGTACACTCTGAAAAAAAAGAAACATTTCATATGTATTTTAAATAACTTAAAGAGACATTTTAAAGCACCAATAAAAGCAAAAACAACATTGTAATTAAACTAAGTAATACAGCACTCAGGATATGACAACATAATTTGTATGTATCACAATGTTATGATTTTAGTTCACTGCCTAACATAACACATAGTGTCTAATACTAGGGACTCAAAACTGG
This sequence comes from Macrotus californicus, assembly GCA_007922815.1. Lineage (NCBI taxonomy): Eukaryota > Metazoa > Chordata > Mammalia > Chiroptera > Phyllostomidae > Macrotus > Macrotus californicus. The sequence goes on from VMDR010028569.1 coordinate 7,610, forward strand.
GTATAAGGGAATTGAGTTCAGATCCAAGTTCCAGGGCAGGATGAGCCAGTGATGACCAGAGCAGAGAGGACAAACCAACTTCCCCCTAAGGAGTGGAGCCAATTAGTGGAGCTGTTGAAAGTGGCCTGCTCTGTTGTTTGCCACCCAAAAGTATGTCTACTGTTCTCCTTATGCCAGCTTCCAAAAAAAATAAAAATAAACCTTATTAATTTTAGCATTTTCAGGCTCTCTCCACTAATCCAGAGGGAACAAAACTATCCTCCAACTTCCCAACTTCGCCTACCACCAGGAGAGGTTATGACTGGCCTTAACCCAGGATGGTCATTGGCTCAGGTGATGTAGAATAATGGACAAGGCTGCTGTAACAATTGTATGAGCCCAGCCGCCACCATTTATCTTGACTTCTGACCTCATCCTTACAAGGTGAGAGTGGGAAGCAGCAGTAAGGAAGTTAGAAGTTTCTACTCGGGCCTCAAAAGCTTTATCCCCATTCTCCAATTCAGCTTTTATGAGATAGCTTTCAATATGGTGTTGAACGTTCTCTCAAATATCAATAAAGGTCTACTTTGATTCTAAGTTTCACTATTTTCTTTTAACACATTTCCCTTAGGAAGTCAAAGGGATTTAAACTGATTGGCAAGCAGGATTCAGACATTTTCAAATTCCCTACTCTGATTCAGGCATATTCTATTTAATAAAATTAAAATCTCACCCTTAACCCTCAGTGAGGCTTAAAATTGGATCCTTTGACCTCACCCCACTTTTTAGTCTCATGTGTCCATGATATTCTAGTGCCAACACTGCATCACTTGCATTTCAAGACAGAATAGAAAAGTGAACCCCATTCCTCTATAAATTGCAGCTATTCCTAATGACCTTAATGTCTTTGTTTTATCCTGAATTTCCAAGGGAAAGCTTCTCTGTTCACAGTGTCAGTCTTCCTGGGTGACCATTTCAGTCTCCTATCCAAGTCAAGCCATGATGCTCAACAATGAGTCTCTTCCTGCTAGATTTCATTATTGACCTCCTTTATTTCTCCTCAGCTTTGGCGATTTACCCTGCTGCCCCATTTTGAGTCCTGTGGGTAGGCAGAATTATCAGAGAGCCCTAAATTTATCTGCCCTGTCTAATCCCCTCTCCTTGAGTGTGGGTGGAGGTAGTGAGTATGATGGATGTCACTCCATGATTAGTTGGCATTATATAGTCGTGTGCCACATAATGAGTTTTCTGTCAACAATTGACCACATATATGATGGTGGTCCCATTAAGATTATAATAGAGCTGAAAATTTTCTATTACCTAGTGACTTTGTAGCAACTCTAACAGCACAGCTCCACACATGACTCACGTGTTTGTGGTGCTGCGGGTGTAAGCAAACCTAACGTGCTGCCAGTCATGCACAAGTATAGCACAGACACTTATGTACAGTGCATAATACTTGATAATGATAATAAACAACTATGTTACCAGTTTACATACTTGCTCTAGTATGCTTTTTATCATTACGTTAGTGCGCTCTTTCTACTCGTAAACAAAGTTCTCTGTAAAACAGTATGCCGTGTCACACAGGCAGCAGCCCCAGACATCCCATGTTTACTGAGCCTCTGGAATGCATCATTTTCCCTGGTGCTTGATTTAATCTCTGTGTCTTTTGTACAGTGACATGCTGGGCAGGCTTGGAGCCTTGGAGCGACAGGCTGTACCATCCAAGTGTGCTCTATGATGTTGTCACAGTGACAGAGTTGCCTAACTGCGTTTCTCAGGACATATTCCCCATCATTTAGCAGTCCATGACCGTATGCCAAAAGGTAAGGGATTTTGCATTAAAGTCCAATCATTTAATTTGGGAGGAAACCAAAAGCAAGATTATCCTGGGCAAACCTGGCCAAATCTGCCCCCCTGCAAAGAGAGTCTAGAGGCGAGTGAAAAGAAGCAGCAGAGATGCTCCACGCAGGCCTTGAAGAAGCAAACTGCCATGTTAAAGGGCGAGCCAAGTGGCAGAGAATGCTGGGTGGCCTCTAGGAAAAGGGGACCTCAGTCCTTCAAATACAAGGAACTAAATGCTGCCAGCAATCCCATGACCTCTGAGGAGGAACCCAAGCCCTTGAAAGGCATACAGCTCAGTCAGCATCTTTGCTGCAGCCACACGAGACCCTGAGCGAAGGCCCCGTTTAAGACTGCTGACCCAGAGGGACTGTGAGATACTGAGGGCCTACTGTTTGATATTGCTGAATCTGTAATACAGGTTCCCAGGCGGCTGTTTCTACTAGAAGCTTGACTGAAGATTGCCATTCTGAAGATTGCACATGCAATTCCAGGGTCAGCCAGATGTCTCTTAGCCCTCCCTCCCCCTAAAAACACACACATAGACACACTCCTCTGTCTCAAAAGTGCCCATAGCTCTTCTGCTACAGGAGGAGCTGGATCCGATTTTAGGCTCAGGCTCCTATTCCTCCTGCACTGGGCTGATACCTGCAGACCGCCTATCTCAACTTTTCTCTGAGTTCTGAGGTAAAACAACATTGTCCTTCGGGACTCACAGGCTCAGCTGAGAAAGCTGCTTCCATTAATTGCAGTACAAAGAAACCTCTTGAATGTGGCATTGTGAAGTTTGTTTGGAAAATCATATTCCTTTTGAAAATTACCGTTCATTATGCTTCATAGTCAAATCATTTTACTTAGGAGCATAAATGCAATTTTCTACCAGCTGAAGTGTCCCTCCACAATGAAGCTACAGAATCATTTCTTGAGCAAGACTGCCTCTCCTGAAGCTAAGCTCTTCTTGCAGATTTTAGAGGGAAAATGGACAAATCACATGTAAATGGAGAGATAAATCTTTGAAAGCAAGAGATATCTCCCTTTTGGTTCATTTCTATGAGTATTTTTTTCTTATTTTGCTTGTAAAACAGGAAGCAATATAACTATCTGTATTCTTTTGGTGAATATATAATTTATCACTTCAAAATCTAAATCTTTCTTTCTGATGTGTAATACCTCATGCCCTCTATAATAAAACAATCAAATTAACTCAATGCATCTCAAATACGCCATACTTTGTGACATTCCTGTTCAAAGTCATTTTTGGCTCCCTGACATTGTAGGTTTTGATATATGCAATACCATATTTATAGCTATGAACTGTATTTGCTGGATAGACTGCAATGATTGGTACAGTGATTTGTAATGTGTGTCCCGAAATCAACCATACAGAAATAAATTGCATTACGAAAACCACATTTGATGCCTCAATCAAGCCTATTCATTATTATTATGAAAATTCCACCACACATAGGTCAGAGCTACTGCTTTGCATTTATCAGTGACTTCCAATCCTCATGAGATCAAGATTTATAAGTTTCTAGTTATTTTCTAGATGCAACCAAATACTAATAATCAAAGATCTATTTAGTTTCTAACTATTGTAGTAAAATAGCTTTTCTGATGACAAATCAATTCAACCAATCTGTTGATCAGAATCCTTGCACGGCTGTACGTCAGCAGGGCAGTGGGTAATCTATAAAGGAAGGTGAGGGCTTTTGTGGATGCAAAAGAAACAGTAATGATTGCCTTCCCTTTTTGCTTTCTTTTCCCACCATCAAAGAATAGGAAATGAGGATGTAGTAATAATCCACCATGTTAGTAACTGACTCAAATAAATATGCAAATAAATAAAGACAAAATATACCCTAAAATGCCATGACTCCCTTTTGCAACTCCAGTCATTGCCTGGAATAATTCAGAATCTCACTAGGTGTTTTGAGCTGTATTTGAGGGCAAGTAATTTTAAAATGGCCAGCATCGCCAAGTTTAAAAACATTATTCCTTTTTTATATCCATGCACCACCACTCCTTAAATATGGACTACTGTGAGTTTTTTCCACCTTTTTCTTTTGCCATGCCCAGGACATTGCAGTCTCCATGGAGGTTGAAATGGTGACTTTCCTATTTACTGCTATATTCCCACAGTTTAACAGAATTAGACACATAGTAGGACCCTTCAAAATATTTGTGAAATATCTGAATGCCTCTAAGCATTTAGAAATTTGAGTTTTCTTAAAATCAGAAAATGGATTGGATAAATCATGTTCATGTTGAAACTTCTCACCTTTAGCCAATCTCTGTTTAGGAAAATCACTAAAAAAAGTAACGAAGTGGAAAAAAGGCCAAGCAACACCCATAACTGCCCGGAGAGGTGGAAATCAGAATTTAAAGCCTAAAATCCATTATCTAAAATATTCAGTTTTCAACAAAAAAATACAAGGCATGCAAAGAAATAAGATCATATGGCCAATATAGAAGAAGAAGCTATCTGTTTCAATAAACACTCTCTGAAGGTGGCCAGACGGTAGACTTAACAGACAATGAAAATCAGCTATTATAATATATTGAAAAGCAAAATGAACTCTTTCCAGCAGCGCCGAGCCATGGGGATCTCTTGGGACAGCTGGCACAAGTGCTGCAACGGGGGCAAGAGGAAACCCCACCTCAAGAACCAAAAATATTGGCTGGGACTCCCTGCTGCCAACACTAAGATTGGCCCCTGCCACATACACACAGTTTGTATGCAGGCAGGCAGCACGAAGTGCCGAGCTTTGAGGCAGATGTGGGTCACTTCTCTTGGGGCTCTGAGTGTTGTACATGCAAAACAAGGGTCATTGATGTTGTCTGTGATGCAGCCAACAATAAACTGTCCTTGCCGAGAGCATAGAGAAGAACGGCACGGTACTCATTGACAGCACACCATACAGACAGTGGTGTGAGCCCTCTATGCACTGCCCCTGGGCTGCAAGACCAGGGCAAAGTGGACTCCTGAGGAGGAGATTTGAAACAAAAACGCGATCAAAATTTTCAGAAGAAATATGATGAGAGGAAAAAGAATGCTCAAATCAGCAGTGGTTCTAGCATGCAAGCTTCTTGTGGATTCACTTCAAGACCAGACCAACATGGTTGAAAAGAGGGCTGTGTGCTGGAGGGCAAGGAGCTGGAGTTCTTCCTGAGGAAACCAAGGCCTGGAAAGGCTCCCTCCTATCTCAGCTCAAGTAATAAAGGTGTTTATTCTAGAAAAAAATAAATGAACGCAAAATGAAACTATTGTTTAAATAATTAGCAGACAGTATAATGACAATGGAACAGCAAGTAGAGAATATCAAGAAAGAGAGGAAAATTGTAAAAATTCATCAAATAGAATTCCAGGTATTGAAAAAGTATAATAATTGAAATAAAACATTGCTAGAATAGCTCACCAGAAGATCTGAGATGGTGGAAAACTCAGCAAACTTGAAGTGAATCAATAAGGATAATGTAATACACAGAATAGAAAGGAAAAAAGAATGAAGAAAAAAATAAATAGAACCTCAGACACATGCGGGATAACATATAGTATATTAACACATGTGTAAAGGAGTCTCAGAAGAAGAGAAAAAAATATATGAAGACATGGCCAAACATTTTCAAAATTTAGTTACCAAAAAAAAAAAAAAAAGAAAA
>VMDR010028570.1:0-13007 GCA_007922815.1 Macrotus californicus
CTGTGGAATGAATGGAACTCCCCTCTCTCCATGAATGTCTTTGTAATTATTATCCTCACTACTTAATGATATCCCTTAACATATTAAGGAAAGTTAGCCTTCCTTTGCTTAAAGACTTTTGAGGGACCTCATCTGAAACTGCTGCCTTGCAAGGAAATATCAATTTTTAAGACCCACTTTTACCCTCCTTTTGTTGCTTCCAGATTCATAATCTGAGACAAATCCCTACATATTCCACAGGATGGTTATAAAGTCTGACTCTGGAAGAGGTAGCACATCCACTGAAAGAAGGTTTTTGCCCATTCATATTGGTAGAACCTAGAGAATGTATAAAGAAATAACTTTAATAGTGTAAAACAAGAGAAAAAGAAATGTAAAAATATATCAGTATGGGTGCACTTAGTACAGGTTTTACATTCAATGTGTTATCTTAATAAGCTAATATTTAATAACTTACTTGACTATTTAAATGGCAACAAGACAAAACACTAGCCTACTTCCTGTGATGTTTGAATTGTTAGAGCTTTCTTGATAAAGGAAGGAATTCAAAGGTTTATAAAGATAAGAATAATGAAGCTAATTTATTATATCAATTCCTGCACACAGCCCCCATCCCCATCATGCTCCCAGGTGGGCTACTTTTTTCTCTAAGGCACTGAGAAATGATTCAATAAGGGTAGCACCAGCATCCTTGAAAGGATTTGTAGTGGCTTTCCTAGAGAGCCAGGGATGATGGTGAGAGATACAGCCACTGAAAAAGATCTTTGGTTTCATAGGAGGGTGATGGTGTCCAGGGGTGGGAGATAACTAAGTAGCAGAGCCAAAGTGCCTATGATGAAATTGATGCTATTATTGTAATATGTATCTGGTCTACTACCAAAATCAGAACAGTTTCATTTAGCCTGTATAAATCATTGGCAGTGGTTATGATGTCCTTATAACCGAAATAGATGAATGGCCTTATAAAGATGTACTTAATCCAGATAAGTGGGGGAAAACACTCTGAAGTCTTTGGGAATGGAGGTCTGACTTCAGATACCAAAGGAGAAATCATGACTCTTGATTTCAGCCCTCAAACCACATAGAAACAAGAGTTTTTTGAACAAAGGGTTAGCATGGACTACTTGAAGAAGGACCCTATGAGACTGCCACAAGTATGATCTACCTATCTTCCTCCAAGCATTTCACCCAAGTAGCTATTTATCAGACCGACTGTGTATTTGGTAAACAGAAATATTCAGAGTTTTCAGAGATCACAGAATGCTCCTTAAGAACTATTGCAAGCACAATCTTTGTGGGCCTGATATATCAGTCTGAGTAGGGGCTAGGAAGTTCAGTTGATAAATAATGTTTAAACATGAGTCTATGTATTATAAGACACTCTAGTCATCTGTCTAGTTTTTAGACATATAGAAGCGGCAGATATACTAGGTAACTGGCACAATATACACAATGGATACTTTGGTTCCTCCTTTATCCATGCAGCGAGAGTTATTATGATAGGAAGGGCCAAGAGGAACCACCTGGAATACATTTCCTATCAAAACAGTAAATTTAAAATATTAATGCTTTCATGGGGGACATGCAGAGATTAGCTCTACCATCAAAGGTTTGAAGGATGCAAAGTGCTGATTTCTATTACTTCTCTTTAATCTCCTTATTTAATTTGTGCAGAGTATAGTTCACTCTTGGAGGATGAAAGTATATTACCACGAACTTAATCAGGTGGGGATCCCAGCTACATTTACTGTTTCAACTGTCGTCTCTTCATTGGGGCACAGCCAACATAAATCTTGCAAACTGATAAGTGGATATTGATTTGACACCTTTTTTTCTCTATACCAATCGACAGGATCATCAGAAGCAGTTTAACTTCACTTGGAAGAAACGGCATTATTCCACCAGTGACTTTCCTCAGGAATATGTCAACTTTCTGGTTCTCTGACAGAAACTAGTCTCTTTCTACTCCAAGTTTGATTACCATCACCTGTGAGATTGTTAGAAATGCAGAAACTCAAGTCACACTTCAGACCTACTAAATCAAAATCTGCATTTTAACAAAATCCCCAAATGATTTTGAGCCCATTAAGAGCTTGAAAATAACTGATTTTGTCTAAAGGACCTTGATTATAACATCTTATAGGGCATCACACTGCTCCACTACATCAGTGGGAATGCTGATGGGACCTGGAAGTACTAAACAATCAAGGTAAATTTGTACAATATACACATGCTAGAGAGTGGGAAACAAACCCTGTGGAAACTCAGGGCCTTACTACCTCAGTGAGATTTCTGGGAGTCCAGTCATCTGGATAATGTTGAGACATCCTGTTTAAAGAGGAAGACACATTGATGTATCTTGTACCTTCTACTAAGATAAAGTCACAATGGCTGGTGAAGACGTTCACATTCTGGAAGTCGACAGACAACATGTAAATGTGTGACTCCACCAACTCACTGAGTACCGACCTGGGTTACCAGTGGTGTCAGTTGTGACTGGAGCCCAGAGCAAGGAGAGATTCTGCAGCAGGTTTAGGCTGCAGCGCAAGCTGATTTCCCATTTTAACCACATGATTTATTAGATGCAACTGTAACCTAATTATCTGTAAATCATATGGCTTTGACATGGTACCTTCGTCAATCATAATAGGAGAATAACAGAGTTGAACTCTAGAATTTGGGTAGAAAGCCATGCCCTGTTCTGTAGAGAAATATCTCATTTTGCAAACGGTATCTGGCTTGTTACTAGGCCCTAGTGGAGACTGGACAACTTACAACAGAACACCAAGGGACCATGCCACTTCAGTTACAGCTCATGACCAAGGTGTTGTGTGCTCCACCAAGACATAAATTTAGTCGTGTGGGACACTACTTCATCATATCATAAAACGGAAGAGATATATATGAGATTGTAATTTAGCGGGCTGGTAGGGACCAAGTAAATTCATGTGTAGCTGACTCTCATAAGTACTGCTGATGCACAGCCTCTTCTCCCTCAACCCCATGAAGTTCATGCCACTAATTATAAGAGTGAATTTAGTCTATTTTCTACATGGAATGCTGCCACAATCCCAAACTGGACCAGTACAGCCTTATAGGGATACTCTGAAATGACTCTGAGAGACATCTGGGAAGGGAACACTCCCAGCAAAACAGTTACCTGCAAGAATACCTATGCAGAGGTAAATTTATGTCAATTTATGGGCAACAGCTACTGGTTTGGCCAGATGGTCAAAGAAGTAAATTTGAGGAGCGAATGACAAGGAAGATGAGGAGTAAGTACAAGGCTAGAACTATCTCAGAGTGGGCATAGGATATGAGAATTTTTGTATTCATGTGAATGCTCACAAAAGGTTTCCCTGTAAAGGAATATCTTATTAATCAGGTGGACAAGATGATTTGCCCAGTGGATCTCAGTCAGCCTCTTTTGCTGGTAATGGTTTATGAACAAAGTAGCCTTTGCAGGAAGGATTTAAGTTAAAAATTACATATGGATTTAACAATACGGATAACAGTCACTGCTGAGTGCCCACCACACCAACAGTAGAAGCAACACTGAGTGCTTAATATGGCATCATTCCCTGGGAAGACTGGTCAACCTCTCAGTGGCAAGTAGTCACACTGGAACTGTAGTCTTAAATTAAGACATCCTAAGTCTTAAATTTTTACTCAACTAGAATTGACAGTTACTATATCTCTTATTTGCTTACCCTCCCTATAATCTACAATGATTCTACCCACATCATCATCTGTGGATTTCCTAAATATCTTTTTCACTATCAAGGCATCACACTCACCATTGCTTCTGACAAAGAAACTCACTTTACAACAAAAGAATAGATGCACAACCACAGCATTCACTGGTCCTATCTATCTTATAACCCCAAAGTGACTGGCCTGATAGAAGAGAGGAACAGCCTACTGAAGACCCAGTTATGGTGCTAGCAGTTATGGATCTGGGAAAAAGCAATATGGCTCTGTATATTTTGTAAACCAGAAACCAATCATTTGAGCTATTTTTCTTATAGATAGCTTATACAATTTGGGGAATGAAGAGATAAAATGGGCTTCTTTATTATTGTTTAATAACCTATTCCAAAATGTTTTGTTTCCTGCTTTTGAAACTTTGAAGTCTCTGGCTTAAAGATATTAATTCCCAAGGGAGGAGTGCTTCCACTAGGGGCATACCAATGATTGCAATTAACTGGAAGTTTAGGCTACTGCCTGGCAACTTCAGGCTTCTTTTGCCACTGGCCATATTGACATAATGCCCAATGCTTCAGGCAAAGAAGCAGTATGGTGCTGGATGGAGGTATCAGGCTCGCTTGATCATCAAGGAGAAATGGGAGCAGTTTCATGATGTTATAAAGTAGGACATGAAGGAGTATGTCCGAAGCAGGATATTCTCTTGTGAGACTCTTAGAACTTATATGTAGAGAGTAAAAGTTATTGGAACACTATAGCAATGCAACACTTGGGGGATCACTAATGGCTCTAGAAATGAAGGTTTGGGTCAAAAATAGCTGTGACCCTCACTGAGATAAATGGAACAGAGAATAAACCACAGAAGAAGAACAATAACCTGTACGGCCTTATCACCAGTTTCAGAAACGGGAATGGAGCAGATACACATATTTTGTTCATAGCTTTGGTATATATGTATTGTATATTTATATATTAATCAATAATTTCTTCTTTTTTAAGTTACAGAATATCAGAAGAAGACTCATGGAGAAAAGGAATGAGAATTACTCAGAAAAAACATAGAGTAACAAAATTTTTATTTTCCATCTTTCAGACAAAGTGAGCACATCTTTGGTTACATAAATTATACTTGTATATGTTAGTCATAAACATGATGCTGTTATTTGAAAATTTAAGTATGAGAGAATAATTACTAAATTGATAAAAAGGTGGGCTGTGTCAAACTCTGTATTGCCAGCTAGGCATCACCCAATTCCTATTACATTTTCCTTTGCATTGCAGGGAAGAAGTCTGGATCTGCAATTTCCAGAATCTTTTTCATTATATGGGTCTGAGATACCATATGGGATAAAAGCATTGTAAAAGATTCAAAAGTGGAAGAGAACAAGTCATTATTCCAGCAGCAGCTATAGGTAGGTAGCTGAGATGATCTGCAAAAGCTTCTCTTGGCTTCGGGGGAGTCTCCTGAAATCAAGCATTTGGGGGATTCCCTGGATTCCAATGTGCCTTCTGACACTCACCCTTGAAATAATGCAGACAACTGAAATCATTAGAACCAGCTTCTGTTGGGCCCTCAAGTTGTGAGAATCACACACCAGTGCTACAGGCAGTTGGGTTCATTGTATGCAGCTTCCCTGTGATTCTCTGGCTTCCTGATTTCCCCCAAAGAGATCTTCCTGGTTTGCACTCTCCCCTGTCTTTCCTACCACAATTCCTACCACTGTGTAAGCTTCTACTTCTCTATACTAAATCTCTTTCTATTTGAAATCTTCAGAATAATGTAATCACTCATCAGGATATATCAACCATTTAGAAGCAAGGAAAGCCCCGGACCAACCTAAATAGATAGAATAAGGCCCAAATACATTCTACGCATAGGAAGACTGATTGAGAATCTATCTACTTTTTTGCAGATAATCTTTATATGCTTGGTCACTAATTCCCAAGGAACAAACAAAAGCAGCAAATTGGAAAAATGGGAGAGTCTATGTGAATTTGGGATTCTGATAACAACAATAAACAAAAGCTATTATCAGAGTAATTTTTCTGACTCCTTTATATGATAGAAAATATAAGCACTTTAAAAGTTTAGAAGTCTGACAGTGCCCACATGAGAGCTTGGAGTAAGAAGGATCCACACAGCTTTGCTGAGAAAGGGGGACCACGTGGCTTTGGGGCTCCCTTTGCCACACAGCTTAGGAAGTTGGGGATCAAGATGTAGCAGCGATGCAGAGCTCTCAGCAGTTTGGAAGAACGTAGGAGAGATGCTGCAGGAAGGAAGGAGGTAAAAGGACTCTTGCTGGTGGGCCATGAGAAGATACCACATGGTTTTGGATTAACTGGAGATCTCAGTGGACACAGCTGATGGTGCTGGGAACCGAGGGAGGCCTGCCAGCTGAGCACGGATTACTGGGAAGGACCTGGGGCTACCCAAGCCATGGATTTCTATTTCTTTAAGTCATTAAGTCTGTACAACCTTTGAATAAATAATTCCTTTCCTTTTCACCAAAAATAAAAAAAAAAAGTTCAGAAGTCTGGGATAATTTAGTATAGGATCCAGCATTTTATATAACAAAATACCTAAAAGGTATTGAGATATTATATCTTAGTATAAAACTCAATAATCATATTGACAACCTATAAAATCAATAAAATGTATACCATATTGAGACTAGTTTTAAAAACCATAGAGATGTGCAACTCATGTAGGAGAGTATTATCTCCATTAAACATATTTAACATTGAATAATTATACAATTTTTCTTATCCTGTCTTTTTGTTGTTGGTATTATCCAGGGTTCTGCTAGGTCTCATCTTTCTTTCCTCTTAGTACACTGTCCCAGGGTATTCTTATCAGTTATCTGGAGTAGACACTTGATCTAAGCTAGGTAGGGTTGTAAACCATCTCCCTCTGAAATTAGGAAATGGGGCCCTGATTACTGAACAATGATAGCTAACACAAAAGGGCTTAGTATATATATACCAGGGACTGCTCTGAATGCCTTGCATATATTGAATGAATTAAACAAATTTTCATAACAGATCTGTGAGGCCTTATAAAATACAAAGTCCGTCCGTAAAAAGTCCAACCATCATTAATGTAAGGAGAACAGTTTGCGTGACACCGGTGTAACATGGCAGCCAAGGAGAGTGGACTGGAATGTGCATAGGTGAACAATGAAGACTTTACTGTACTAGTCAGTGGGGGTGGTAGATGCCACTGAGCATGTGTACTATGTGGCTGTCACGTTCAAAATGACTGAATGAGTAGGGCAACGAATCTGTATCAAATTTCTCATTAAACTTGAACATTTCTCCATGGAAACTATTTGGATACTTCAGAAGCCTGCAGCTATGGGCAACTGGTAATTAACAACTTCATCATGATAGTGCACCAACTCACACATCACATCTTTTGCAGAGTTTTTTGGCAAAACATCAAATCATCCAGGTGATTCAGCCCCCCTACAGCCCAGATTTGGTGCCCTGCAACTTCTGACTTTTCCCAACTGAAATCACTTTTGAAAGGGAAGAGATTTCAGACAGTTGATGAGATTCAGGAAAATATGACAGGGCAGCTGATAGTGATTGGGGGAAGTATATGAGGCCCCAAGGTGCCTACTTTGAAGAGGACTGAGGTATCATTGTCTGATGTACAATGTTTCTTGTAACTTGTATCTTCTTCAATAAATGTCTCTCTTTTTCATAGTACATGGCTAGATACTTTCTGGACAGACCTCATATCTACTTATTTATGTAATTATTCATCTGATTTTATATTAAACAAAATACTTAATATTGCTATCATTTCTATTTTACAGATGAGGTAACTGAGCCCAAATAAATTCCAGTTGTCAACCATCATCTAAACTCAACTACAGTCATGGTGGCCTTTCCCTTAGGCAGCTGTTATCTTATTCCTCTTCACACTTGGATCCAGTGATTCTCATATCTGGACATTAACTCCAGGAGAAAGCAATCATTGAAAAGTTGAGACATATTTAGTAAATGTGCTATGCCCCAACTCTCTCCAATTTCTACACTCTTGTCTCTTGGCCACTCTGTAAACACATTCATCAGACATCTCTTGAGACCCCTTCAATGATTTCCTCTCTATCAATATACTTCCTGGCTGATTTCCCAACCCTCTGTGTAACCACCTAGATCCCTGATTCCTGATATCTCTGCTGTTTCAGATTTACCTCCAAATCCCCAAATACCAGCACAGAATGTCACACCTATTCTGCTCTCTATGTTTGCTGAACAGAGTTTTGGAATCTGAATCACAGTTACCTGCAGACTCCTAATTCTAATTTCTACACACTGCCTCCCAGACCCCTGGCATATGGTACTACAAATTGTCAGCTGGAACCCAAAGTTAAACACATAAATAGTTCACTTCATCAAGACTGAAGGACCAGAAGTGCAGGAACTAGCAGATGAATCTCAGCCTGAAGAGATTATTGAACAGGAAAGCAGATGTTTTCCTGTGAGTCAAGTTGGTGATAAGGGAGGGCAGACAAAAGAAATAAATGATGAAGGAAAGCTGGAAGAAAGGGTGCCAGAATTATGGTATAAATTCCCGAGTTAAATTTAAATAGTTAACATTTGGCCCATTTTGAAGCTTCTGACACTGAAATAGCCAGTCTCCAAGATATCCCTAGTAATCCCCACATCATGGTAGTACACCTTTATGTAGTCCACTCCTACATTATACCAGAGCAGATCTGCATGAATAACGGAATTAGGCAGAGGTGATGATATATGGTCTGAGACTGAGCCATAAAGGACATCGTGGCTTCTACCTTGCTCTCTCTCATAGCTCATTCACTTGGGGGAAGTGAGCTACCATGGTCTGAGGACCCTCACATGGCCAATAGAGAGACCCATATGGAGAGAAATGGATTCCAGCAAACAGCCAGGTATGTAAATCCCATTCATACTTGGATGTGACTGCAGCCTAAACCAATGGCTTAATTGCCATCTGTGAGAGACCTTGATCCAGAACAATCCAGCTAAGCCACCTCTGGATTTCTGACCTTCAGAAAATGCATTAGATAAATGTTTGTTGTTTTAAGCTGCTAAATTTGGGGGTAATTTGTATCATAACAATAGACAACTAATACAAAAGCCTTAATTATAGGTTTCAAATTATGATTTGGGGACCATTTCTGGCCTGCTTTTGTTTTGTGGAAGAGGAACAGACAGTGGTTTTAAAAATTCAATTAATTGTCAACATTTACATTTGAGAGATTTTTTAAAATTCAGTTTGTTACTTTGTTTTAAAAAAATCTTGTAACACAACCCTGTCCTCATTACTGTTTCCTTAGACTTAATCTCTTCCTTCATTTAAATATTAGTAGATGTTGAGTTTTATCAATTCTTTGTCAATTTTGGATATTAACCCCTTATCAGATGTATCAGAGAACATGTTCTCCCATTCAGTGGGTTGCCTTTTTATTTTGGTGATGGTCTCCTTTGCTGTGCAAAAACTTTTTAGTTTGATGTAGTCCCATTTGTTTATTTTTTCTCTGTTTCCCTTGCCAGAGAAGATATATCAGATAAAATATTGCTATGGGCAATGTCTGAGATCTTACCGTTTATGTTTTCTGCTAGGATTTTTATGATTTTGGGCCTAACATTTAAATCTTTAATCCATTTTGAACATATTCTTGAATGTAGCATAAGAAAGTGGTCTACTTTCATTTTTCAGCATGTAACTGTCCAATTTCCCAACACCTTTCTTGAACAAACTATCTGTAGCCCATTGTATGTAGCTGCTTCCTCTGTCAAATGTTGACTATAAAGGTGTCGGTTTATCTCTGCGCTCTCTATTCTGTTCCATTGGTCTATGTGTTTGTTTTTATGCCAATACCATGCTGTTTTCACTACTATGGCCTTATATTATAGTTGGATATTAGGTAGCATGATTCCTCCAACTTTGTTCTTCTTTCTCAAGACTGCTGTTGCTATTTGGGGCCATTTGTGTTTCCATATAAATTTTTGAAGTATTTGTTCTAGTTCTGTGAAATACGTCATTGGAATCTTGATAGGAATTATGTTGAATCTATAGATTGCTTTCAGTAGTCTATAGACTGCTTTCCTTTGAATGATGTTAATTATTCATGTCCATGAACACAGTATGTGCTTCCACTTATTTGTATCTTCTTCAATTTCTTTCTGCAGTGTCTTATAATTTTCTGAGTACAGGTCTTTTACACTCTTGGTTTGATTTATTCCTAGGTATTTTATTGGCATATAAAAATGCAACTGATTTCTGGATATTAATTTTGTATACTTCTACTTTACTAAATTCATTTATCAGTTTGAGTAGTCTCTTGGTGAAATCTTTAGGGTTCTCTATGTACAGTACCATGTCTGCAAATAATGACAATTTTACTTCTTCCTTTCCAATTTGGATGTATTTTATTTCTTTTTCCTTTCTGTTTGCTGTGGCTAGGACTTCCAGTTCTACAATGAATAGGACAGGTGAAAGCGCACACCCTTGTCTTTTTCCCAATCTGAAGGAGAAGGCTTGACATTTTTGCCCATTGAATATGATGCTGGCAGTGGGTTTGTCATACATGGCCTTTATTATGTTTAGGTATGTTCCATCTCTTCCCACTTAGCTGAGAGTTTTTATCATAAGTGGGTGCTGGATTTTAGCAAATGCTTTCTCTGCATCTATTGATATAATCATGTGGTTTTTATCCTTAATTTTGTTTATGCGATGTACCATATTAATTGATTTGCAAATATTGAGCATCTCAGGAATAAATCCTACTTGATTGGGGTATATGATTTTTAAAAATGTATTGCTGAATCTGGTTTGCTAATATTTTGTTCGGGGCAAGGGGTAGAGAGAACATTAAATTTGGAAGACCAAATAGCATTGCTAAGTCAAGGAAGGCAGCAGTGAAATAAAAAATATAAAATGGAGTCAAGAAGACAAAGAATTGAAAACAAGAGGTCAGGACAAAGCAGGAGGGGTCTAAGAGGATTACTACAAAAAGCCTTGGTGTTTTTAGTTCTTTCTTAATCTGTGGATATATGAGACATGATAATGATATGGCAGTGAATCTTTAGGAACACTGCCAAATAAAGGACTGCTTTGAAAATTTATCATAAAGACTACCCACATGATATGGCTGGTTTCTGGCAATCCAGCCTTTCTAAGTATAGAAAATCCCATTGATTACTTCCAATTATTTTTTCCCGTTTTTGAAATATCCTAGTACTTCAATGCATTAAGGCAGTGGTGAGCAGGCTTACTTGTGATAAATGGAGAAGTATTGAGGCCAGGTTATATGATGGTTTCTCTGACATCAACCTGCTAGATTTAAGTGAAAGACTATACTTTAACATTTGTGCACATCGAGTTGAAAGGAATTATATTCACATGCAGATCATATATTTGGCTCATTTCATAAACACACGTTTTATGCCATGCATTCAAGAAATGTGAAATCAAGCCAAGTTTTATATAGCCCACATCATTTTACACATTTGGGAAGGTTAATAGTAAAGATTCTAGGCAACTGATTTCGGTGCTTTTTAAAACTTGGAGATTCTATAGCTGATTATAGATTTTAGAGGAAGTTGGAAAGCCTGAACAAATTTCTTCCTCTCTTTAGTTACCAGAGAAGGGTAGAAAAAAGGATTGCTAAGTGGGAAAGAACGGTTTTGCTAGTTGCCACAATTCCTTTTCACCGCCATCTTCCTTCAGGCAAAAGTTAGCCTGTATTTTTAAGTGTCTGGGGACAAACATGCCTGTATTAAAACATTCTCCTTGTTTATAATTCTATGATTTATCTATATATCTTTATTTTTGGCTACTGTGGCTTTTTACAGCTTTCTAATTTATATAGCCATTTGTTTAGGCTGTCAAAACATTTTTAATTTTAATTACTGTGTATCATGCCTGAGGGTGTAAAACTGTCAGATAAATCTGAGACTCTGCATAAACATGTGGAGAGCTACATGTGTTACCACTCAACGATTGCTAGTGGGCAGTTAGCAAATGCCTTTCTAGGGGGATGGTGGCCAGCTTCTTTTTCTCCTTCATGGAGACACAGGATGATGTTGCCAAGCTGGGTGCTAGACGTCTCCTTACACACCACATGTCAATGACCTTGGCACAAAAAAGGCAAGTCTGTGAAGGACCATTCACAGGCTGAGCAGCTTGCATATGGCTGATGAAGAGCACTTAATGTTTAAGTTTGTCAGTTCGGACAATCAGATAATCAACCTGGCACTTAGTTTTTAAAAGGAAAAATAATCAGGGGAGAGGAGTCAGACTTCTGAAAAAGTTATGACAGTATATCTGATTGGTAAAATGTGATCAGGGATCTGGCTCCTTTTTTTCTTAATAAAATTTCCACAGTATATATGTATGTTTGTATGTATCCATTCATCCATCCATCTATTAAACTATCATATATCTAAAAGTCTTACATTGGGGTCAGGAGACTTGCACTTGAGCTTGAGTCTTGGTGATGTCACTTGGACATCTTATTTAATCTTGAACAAATTATTTAATTGCAGATTTACATTACAGAGAACCGAAAGGCTTTAGAGTTAACCCAGTACTTTATCCGATGTAACATCTAGATCTATGATGAGATATGGGTCGGTTCATTCTATGGTAATGTAATATAACTACAGTTCAGTTATGCTTCTTTTTATGCCCAACTTAGGAGAGATCCAACGCCCAGCAAAGGTTGCCTCCACCTTCTGCCCATTTTCGACACCCTTATTTCTTGAGTTCAAGAACCTGATAGGGGATGGAGCAGGGAAATTGATGGTAGAGTTTTCCTTCTGCAATTTGCTTCTGTCGATCTTTTGTATCTTTCACCCTTGACACGACCAAGGTACATTACTAAGGCAAAACGCCTCAGAATGCATTCCAAGTAATCAAACTATTACTATTTGCTGACTTGAGTTTTCCAAATGAGTTCTTGTTTCTAGTCTATGATCTCAACTAGGTAGCAGAATTTGTAATATAGAGTTTAATTGATTGTTGGTGTGGAATCTTTCAGACAAAAAGCCATACAAATAAATGAATAAACTTGTACTTTTAAATATGAGATCTTGGTAACATAGAATATGTATTGGTTGCATAAGTCACATGAACTCAAAAATCCCTCATGTACATTTAGCTTTTTGATGGAAAAGTGCTTAACTCAAGAAAAATTTTGAAAAAGCATTTTATCATGTTTGACCTAGGTAAGCGTGCTCAATTATGCCCCCAGGACTCTGCTTTCCTTAAAAAATTAATGCTTCCCCTCTCCTAGTTTCTCAAT
>VMDR010028571.1:0-13098 GCA_007922815.1 Macrotus californicus
TTGTTGAGAGACCTAAATGATATACTGCATGTAATTGTGCTAAGTACAGTGCCTGACATATAGTAAGTGCTTAATAATTGTCATGGTTATTGTACAAATTCTTACCTGTAGCCTTATTTCTTTTACTTTTTTATATTTGTAACTCCTCATCTCATTTCTTTTAGGTGGAGCGTATTTGTTATGGGATCCTGGACTTATAGACCTCCTAATTCATATACACTTGACCCTTAAACAACATGCACAAGTTCACTTATACACAGATTCTTTTCAGTAAATGCTGTAAATGTATCTTCTCTTCCTTATGGTTCTCTTAAAAAAAATTGTATCTTATTTTATTATAAGAATACAGTATATATAATACATATACAAAATATGTGTTAATCAACTGTTTATGTTATTGGTAAGGTTTCGGGTCAATAGTAGACTATTAGCAGTTACATTTTTGAGGAGTCAAAAGTTATGTACAGATTTTTAACTGCGCCAGGGGTTGGCACCTCTAACTCCTGCATTGTTCAAGGGTCAATTGTATAAAGTTAAAGAAGCTCCCATGAGTTTTGCTTGTTTTTTTTTCAAAATATCTCTATTTTTTGTTTGATAGACTTTTAGACATCTTTTAAAAGTCTACTTTTTTTCTCTACAGGATGAATTTATTCTATTCATTGGTAAAATTTCTAGTCTTAGATTTATATTTTAGCACACAACTTAATGATACAGAGAGTCTTTTGTCCTTGTAGACTTTTTAAAAAAAATCAATAACAGACCTGTTATCAAATTGCCAAAAGAAGAAATAAAAATAAAACAAGCCCTGGCTGGTGTAGCTCAGTGGGCTGAGCATGGGCTTTGAACCAAAGGGTCACCGGTTCGATTCCCAGTCAGGGCACATGCTTGGGTGGCAGACCAGGCCCCCAGTGGGGGCCATGTGAGAGGCAACTACAAATTGGTGTTTCTCTCCCTTTTTTTCTCCCTCCCTTCCTTTCTCTCTAAAAATAAATAAATAAAATATTTAAAAAGAATAAAATAAAACATAAATCTTTTTCAGTGATTCTCATGTAGAAGGGCAATTCTTAGAACAAAAGCATAAACGCAATCTTTATTTTTTATCCTCAATAGAGGACTTTTTTTTTTGTCATTGCTTTTAAAGAGAGAGAGAGAAATATCACTGTGAGAGAGATACACTGATTGGTTGCCTCCTGTACATTCCCCGGCCAGGGATCAAACCCGCAACCTAGGCATGTGCCCTGACCAGGGATCAAACCATCAACCCTTCCGTTTATGGGACAACGCTCCAACCAGCTGTGCCACACTGGCCAGGGCAACAGTCCTTTAATAAATCAAGAAATTATGCAGGAATTTTCTATTTAAAAAGCTAATTTCCAGAGCAAATGAAAATATTTCATGAGTCATTGTGAGTGCTCATGGAAAATTTTGCCAATGCCCTTGTAAAAATTTTAAAATATTAACAATTGGGTTTTTTGTTGATGATCTAGCAAAATGCTCTTTTTCTTTTCCTCCCTCTCTGCTCATCTTCCTCCTTCCTTTTTTCCCAGCGCTTGTCAGCCAAACCCAGTATTCTCAGATCTCCCAGGATAGGAGTTTACCTGATGCCATCCACTTCTCACTGTCATCCGATATCAGTTTAGAAAATGGTAAGATCCCCTTGCTCACCCAAATCAGGGTCAGTTTTGATGAGCAACCAGAGTGAAAATCACTTCTATTCACTGACTTTGGAACCTTTCTCCCAGCCGTTCTCTTAGACCCATAATCAGAGCTGACTCTCATTTAAGTTCACAGAGTGCAAATCGAACTTTTCAAGGCATCCCCCTCAAACCCAGCTCTCCCTGGTTTCTCCACTCCTGTCCCGTGGGAGTGTTTTCTTCATGGTTTTGAGAAATCAGCTTAGGTAACAATAATGTACGTGTTTCTAGAAAAGCACTCCAGGGCCGTTCTAGCACCTACACCTACTGACCTGGACTGGGAACCTAGGCTTCTCTGTTGAAAGCAAAAATAGGTTTTTAAATTGTTTACATATTATAAAGGAGACCTCCCAAGAAAGCGTATGGCTGCATCTAGGAAGAATACTCTGTATACCTGAATGAAGTTATAAAAGGGATAAGATATGGGTTGTTAGGAGAAGGGAACCTGCCTTGAGATACAGACATAACACAGCTTATTGCTGTGTGGCTCGAGGAATGAATAGGAAAGCTGGCTGCCATAGGTCTCAGACTTGCTTTTCATGACCTTTTTATCATAGTCCTAACAATCTTAAACTGTTGAAGGGGTCTGCTTTTGGAGAATGCTTTGAAGGATCAAAATGTAGGACTGAAACTGTCTCACTAGAGTGGGACAGATATTGAGGAAATAGACCAGGTGCATATGCTAAGAACAAGCCAGTCAGTATGGCCAAATAGCAAATAGCATGAAGTAAATCAGAAGGTAACAAGAGGATTCAGCATGAAAATGTCCAGGAATCCAAATACATGGGTAAAGTCCAGTGACAAGAAACCCCCTGCAAGCAATTGAATGACAAACAGATAGTCAGCATGTTAGAGAGTCTGTGACCAAGAGGAAAGGCCTTGTCATTGAAGGGCGGGATTGAAATCTCAAGGTGGGAGACTGGAAAAAATTGTATTATCTAATTCTAAGGAAGCTGAGATGGGGCTTGTCCAGTCCTTCCAGTCTAAGGTTAGGATGGTTCTCACGATCTGGTTGGGATGATCCTGGACTCTTAGGCAGTGAGCAGCAAGAACCCATCTCACACAAGCTTAAGCAACAAGAGAAACCTTTGCTCATGTCCTAGAGGATGGCTCAGAAAATTAAAGGAAAAACTTCAGGAACAATGTCCAAGGCAGGATGTGGGGCTCAACATGGCCCAGACTTTTCTCTTTCCATCTCTGCTTTGGCTGAATTCTACAGTAAAGCTCATTCCACATAGTAAAGATGGCTACTGCCAGCCACCGATTCATGTGCTTCCTGCTTGGAAAGAAAAGTGCTCTCCCCACCTCCCACCCCTGCCCTGATGTCCATGTTTCAATCCCAGGGAATGACTCTGATTAGTTCTATTTGAGTCAAGTGCCCACCCTATGGCCCAAATATGGTCACCTTGGAAATAGAGTAATATTGTTGGTCAAACCTGGGTCATTGGCTCATGGGTTGCAAGAAAGTACAGTTGTCGGTCCAACTTGAGCCACAAGGGATGGGAGTGGGATGATACCTCAAAGTAAGGAAAGTCAAGTAGATCCATAGTTTTGGAAGAGAAGATAAATCCTGCCCTTAACCTAGGGCTACCATGGGGAATGGAGGTGAAGACAAAAATGGAGAAGAGCAACAATGCCCTGATTCAAAATTTCACCTGGAATTATGGCCAAATGAAGAGCTCATGGCTAAGGCAAAGGACCTGGAGATAGAATAAACAGTATCCCCATTCTCATTACAACTAATATTTTAAAACACCTATGCATAGGGAGAAAATCTGGCAGAAGCTACATCAAGATGTTAACAGTGCTTGTATGGTAAGATTCTATTCTTCTTCCCTTTCATATCTTCATTTTTTAATTTTTCTTCTACATGTAATTTACTGGTTTATTGAATGGACTAGATTTGGTAGGATGGAATAAAGAAATGGCAAGTTTTTCTCTTCCTCCAAATGCCTTGAAGCCATTTGTGGATCTTTCTATATGTTCACTACAAGGGTAGAATTTTACCAGGGGAGAAAGTTAGAATTGAAAGGCCTTAGAGACATCATTCAGTTCTCTCATTTAGCAGATGAGAAAGCTGAAGCCCAGAGATGTTGAGTACCCAAACTGGTTAGTGGGACAGTCAGGAACAGGAGCCAAATCTATTGACTACCAAGAAAATATTATCTCTGGTACACAGTCCTGAGACTGGGGGATGATGAAGAACCTCATCTGTAGGTCTTACAGAGTATGTAGGGATTCTTGAAAGCCCTCTAATATTTCAGATGTTATCACAGGGGTTTAATTTCTTGGAGTCAAAGACCTGATCCTATTTCAGAGCAAATCTTGAGGAAAGGTAATTCTTAAGCTGATAATTACTTGTACTTTAATATAAATGGATTTTGGTTCCTTTTTCAAGTAGACTTTGGTAGACTTATGGTTGAGCAGAATTTACCCAATGATTACTGGTTTTATGTAAAATTTGAAGTAAATATCCTTGTTGTGTCAATATGTGTCTCTTTTCTTTTTAAAGGTTGGATCTTTCAAAACCCTTTCTTACTATTGGAAATTCTGAAATGCAAGACAGTCCTGGATACTGCTGTGAAGAAACTACAAGGAGCCATAATTCAAATGTAAGGAGCCCTCTGCAGTGTTCAGAGTCATATACTTTTGTGAGGCATATGATACAGTAGATAGGCAAGAAGAGATGGAGAGCCTATGTGACCCTGGACAAGTCACCCTATCACCTTGCCTGTTATATTCGTACTATAAAAAACACGCACATACAAACCCTTCTGTTCCTGGTAACTCATGGAAAAGTCTATGATACAGGACTTATAAATCAATCAGCCTTATCATAGGACCAGCACAGGATCATGTGTGACAATGTTGAGAAGCGGGGAGGGAAAAGCAGTCAGGGAAAGAAAAGCCAGCTGTAAGCAAAGTTCTGCTCTAAGGAAACATAAAACCAGTCCCTGTTTTTGTGTAAAATGGGAAACTAAACATCTTAGTTGGTTAACAATCAACAGAGGGCAAATCAAAGAATTAGGAGGTGACAATAACGATAGCAAGTATTGACAGAATACTCTGTGTTAGACCATCGACCTAGCACTTTACATGTGGTATCCATACTACTTACAACAACCCCATGAGAGAGATTATCATCTTCACTTTAGAGATGAGGAAGCTAATGTGCCACAGACTGGCAATTCATTCAGTCATACAGCTGGACAAAGGCAGCGCCAGGGTGAAACCCAGCTCTGTCTGACTCCAGAGCCCACCCACTTTCCACCATGTTTTGTTTCCACTCCAGTTCTTCACCTGGTCTCTGATGCGAAAATAACCACTTACTGCTTACTTTAATATGAATGGATTTTGGTTCCTTTTTCAAGTAGACTTTGGCAGACTGATGGTTGGGTAGAATAATAACCACTTAGTGCATTTTATTTATTTATTTTTTATTTTTTAAAAGATATTTTATTTATTTATATTTAGAGAGAGGAGAAGGGAGGGAGGATGAGAGGGAGAGAAACATCAATATGTGGTTGCCTGTCACACGCCCCCCCACTGGGGACCTGGCCCCCAACCCGAGCATGCGCCCTAACTGGGAATCGAACCCGTGACCCTATGGTTCACAGGTCGGCCCTCAATACACTGAGCCACACCAGCTAAGGCCACTTAGTGCATTTTAAATGCAATACATCCTTAGTATTTAAATTTTTCAAAGATTTAGAAATGTGTAAGAAGAAAAAAAACACAACCTTTTCACTAAGGGAATATTGTTTTTATCATTTTGACATATTTCCTTCCAGCCTTTTTTCCAATGTACGTACACACGCCCCCCTCATAATATAGTAGGCACTATGTACTTAAATGCTATGTATTTTATATGCATTTATATATTGTCTTTAAAAATACTCTCTTTTGAATGCCACTTTCATGCTGCTTTTTCTCCTTTTTACATGAGCATTTTTCCATGCTGTTAATTTCTTCAGAAATAAGATTCTGAATGGCTGCTTTGAATTAATTTCATTGCATAGATGATCCATGATTTTTTGAACTAGTCTCCTATTGAATATTTACATTTGTTCAATGGTCCTATAAATATTTTTCATTTATTCGGTTTCTTCCTAAAACTGTATCCCTAGAAGTGGAGCTTGGTAAAAGGATATTAACATTTTAAAGTTCTAAAGAAGTACTGCCAAATTGCCTTCCAGAAAACCCGTACCAGCGAATCCTTCATAGCAATGGGAGAGGGGCCATCTCAACATCTAAGCACTGGATATAATTGTTAAGATTATTCAACCTTGATAAATTGATAAACAAAGAGTACTCTTGTGCCTATTTCTTAACTAGAGGTTTAACTTTTTAAGTACGGTATTTCTTTTAAAAGAAAAAGAGTGAGAGCTCTCCAAGTCATTTTATTTTATTTTTCATTTTTAAAAAAGATTTTATTTATTTATTTTTAGTGAGAGGGGAAAGGAGGGAGAAAGAGAGAGAGAGAACCATTGATGTCTGAGAGAAACATTGATTGGTTGCCTCTCATACGCCCCCAAATGGGACCTGGCCCGCAACCCAGGCTTGTGCCCTGACTGGGAATCAAACCAGTGACCCTTTGGTTCACAGTCCAGTGCTCAATCCACTGAGCCATACCGGCCAAGGCTAAGTATTTCCTGATATTTAAAAATATTTCTTCTGTGAATTGGGTGTTCCTAATCTCTGTACCTTTTCCCCGCTCGGATTTTAGTGTCTTTCTTACCTTTTCATTTAAGTTTTTTATGTATTAAGAATATTAATCTTTTGTTATTTGTGATAAATATTTATTTCTCCAGTTTATTTTTTGCTTTTTATTTTAATGAACTTTTTATTTATTGACTTGAGAGAGACAGAGAGAGAGAGAGAGACACACTGATTTATTGTTCCACTTATTTATGCAATCCATTGCTTGCTTCTTGGATGTGCCCTACCAGGGTCCAAACCTGCAACCTTGGGGTATTGGGACGATGCTCTAACCAAAT
This sequence comes from Macrotus californicus, assembly GCA_007922815.1. Classification (NCBI taxonomy): domain Eukaryota; kingdom Metazoa; phylum Chordata; class Mammalia; order Chiroptera; family Phyllostomidae; genus Macrotus; species Macrotus californicus. The sequence goes on from VMDR010028571.1 coordinate 6,692, forward strand.
GAGCTATTCAGCCAAGGCTTTTTAATTTTATGATTAAGACATAGGTGTTTTAACTTTTCTTATTGTACTATTATCACTGTTTTGTTTTAAGATTCTCCCTCATTGTTTTATAACTGGAAAAACTTTCCTCATTCAGAGATTAGGTAGACCTACCCTATTTTTTATTTCTTTTTTTCTACATTTAGATGGAAATTTTGTTGTGTGTGGTGTGAGGGGACAAGATCCTAGCTTTGTTCCTCCTTTGCCAGTAATAATGATAGCTAGTATTTACTGAGTGCTACTACTGACAGCCAATGTTTATTGAGTGCTTGTTTGGAGTAAAGCACTACATGAAGCAATTTATACGCCTCCATGAGTCAGTTGCTGTTGTTAGGCCAAGGTCAGAGAGCTAGTTAAGTGGGTGAGCTGCTATTTAAGCTTAGGTCTTTCTGAAACCAAATCCTGTGCATTTAAGCTCAATACTTTATTATTTTTCTGGAGCCATGTATTGAATATATCCTCTGCTGTCCACTGACCCGAGTTTTCAGTTTAATTATATCTTCAGTCTTATATACACTAGGGTCTGCTTTTGAGCTGTCTATGCTATTCCAATAATCTGCCTATTAAGTTTTCAACTATTTTAATTATTCAGCTTATGTAAAATGAGAGAGGCAGTGTATAATGTTAACAAAGAGCCTCAAAGTCCAATTGATTTGACTAAAATCCCAGCTCCATTCATTTATATGACTTTGGGAAAGTCACTTAATTTTTTTTGCTCCACTTTTCTCAACTGTGAAATGGGGATAATTATAGTAGCACAAATAAGCACTCAGTAACTTTTAGTTATTACTGCCTTAACATCTGGTACAACAAAGCTCTGGTTACTCTTTCTACATCAAAGCATCTTGGCTGGTTTCACCAACTGATTCTTCCAGGTGAATTTAGAATGAGTTTTTCAAGTTTATAAAGGCCTCAAAGTAAGGTGGATTAGGCAGCATATTTTAATGAAAAGAAAACCAAACTTCCAAGGGTTATATATGTGAACTCTCTTTACTTTCCACTCAGTTTTGCTTTTACCTAAAACTGTTCTAAAAAATAAAGTCTAAAAAAATTGAAAGGAAAAAGTAAGACAAACTTAGAGTCAGAACACCCAGGTTCGTTAGTGAAGAGGTGTGAGATCTTAGGTAAGTCACTTGGAGTCCCTGAACCTCTGTTTATTTAGTCATTTAGGGATAATAAGATTTCTCCCACTTACCACAGCAGGTTGTTGTGAAAGCAACACAATATATTAAGCATCTTCGTAGGCCCTATTAACACACTGAGCAAGTAAAAAGCATTTTTTACAAAACCCAATACCATCAGATGTTTTCTTGAAACAAGTGGGTTTACAACCAAGAAGAGAGGGCTTGGCAGGGTAGATGAAGGAGGAGAACTTAGCTGGCCCACAGCAACAAAGGATGAATAAGGTGCTTTTATGCATGACCCCATAATAATAAACTAAGTCAAGGGAATGTTTTGTTTGTTTTTCTAACAATGATAATTGTTCAAGTTGGTAGAATTATTTCCCAAGCTGTCATATGCAGAATCCAAGCTTCAAAAAGAGCACAGGTAATTTTACAACTTGTGCAACAGAAAACATTTTTTGCAAGAAAAGCAGCCAAATCTTAACATCCCCTAGTTACCAGGGTTAGAAATACCATGGAGATTAAATGTATGCTTGCTGGATGAAATGCAATTTTAGGCAAATCAGAAATACCAGCCTTATTACCTTACCAAATTTCTACCACACTCGCTACACAGAACATTATAAAAGTTTAACGTCAAGTCAGACCCAAGGAAAATTAGGGGCAGGAAGAAAGAACCTTCTCTAATCCCAGTGGCAGATCCACACTGGTAGGGACCCTGGATTTATCCCAGGAAGTCTAGTCTGACAAACAGTGAATCCTCCATTGTAGACAAGCTCTCAAGGCACTCCTTACGCAGAGCACATTCTCCAGACCTTTTGTCTGAGCCTGAATCAGATCTGTGGGCCTCAGCTGGTGAAGCTGTAGTGCTCTGCTGTTACTCATGTTCACTGTTAGGGCATAGTGATGCAAAAGCACCAGTCTGGGAACCCAGGCTTGCTTCTAACCTTGACCTCATCACACCTTAGGTGTGTGACCAGGGGCACAAGGGTCAATGTCATGTGAAGGTTTAGAGCCAAGCTTCGGAGTCTACACAGTTTTCATGCTCCCATTTACCAACCCTGGGATTTGGGGCACTCAGCTTCCTTTTCTCATAACAAATGGGAATCTTACTAGAATCTACAACATAAGGTTGTTGAAAGTATTGAATGAAATAATACAGCTAAATACTATAGTACATGCTCAATAAACAGTAACTATTATTTAGCAATTAGTGTTCTTTTCTCTGCACTTTGGCTCCTTCATCTATTAAATGGTACTAGACATTTTCCAAGTATTCTTCAGTTCTTATATTCAAAGGATGCCCACACTTTAAGAATTTAGCTTACTATTATTCTGAGGTCTGTTTGATTTGAAATAATTTGAGATACAGTTCCCTTTCAATTTCAGCGTCTGTCTTAGAGAGGTCTAGATACCAGTAGTCTGGCATAATTGGGCAACTTCTGACTTAAAGAAGGATTGTGTCCTTATGTCCTGACAATGACTTTTCCTAGGAATGATCACCCACCTAAAACTTCTGAGTAATGTGCAAGGATTAGGGCTGCTTTGTTAAACTAATTAACTTGATGGTAATCATCACCTGTTGGAAAAACCAGCCAAGTCAACTTCTGGTCCTTAAGCAAGAGGAGAGTAAGTCCACTGCCACTGCCAACAGTGAGAAAAGGCAGAGAACAGGCAGTCTTTGTTGGCAAGGGAGGCTGATTAGTCTTAAAATGATAATGGTATATTTACGCAATGGAATACTATGAGGCAGAAAGAAAAAAGGGACTCCTACCCCTCAAGACAGCATGGGTGGAACTGGAGAGTATTATACTAAGTAAAATAAGCTAGGCAGTGAAAGACAAATACCATATGATCTCACCTATAAGTGGAACCTAATTAACAAAACAAACAAACAAAATAGAACCGGAGACATAGAAATAAAGAACAAAGTGACAGTGACCAGAGGGGAAGGAAATAACAAGGGAAAGAAGGGGAAGGGTCAAGTCAAGGAACCTATAAAAAGGACCCCCTGGCTGGTGTGGCTCAGTGGATTGAGCACGGGCTGTGAACCAAAGGGTCACCAGTTCGATTCCCAGTCAGGGCACATGCCTGGGTTGTGGGTCAGGTCCCCTAGTACAGGGAGCATGAGAGGCAACCACACATTGATATTTCTCTCCCTTTCTCTCCTTCTCTTCTCCTCTCTCTAAAAATGAATAAATAAAAATTTTTAAAAAAAACACAAAGGACCCATGGACAAGGACAATGGACAGGGATTGACTGTGGGAGTGATGGGGGATGAGCGGGGCAGGGGAGAGCAACAGCGGGGAAAATTGGGGCAACTGTAACTGAACAACAACAAAAAAACCCTCTTTGTCGAGGGGCCTGTTAAAAGGTTTAGAAAAGGAAACACTGCTTTTAAAAGGATAATGGGAAACTTTCATGAATTACAGCTGCCTACTCTGACTATTTAAGTAATGTGGCATTTATTTAATGTAATAGACTTTTGCACTGGAGTTCTTTGCACTAAAGCTTTTGGGTCTTGATTTTTGGCTGTATAGTTGAGGAGGTGGAGTATGCCTTTTGCCTCTCAATTATTATAGGTATTTATATTTTAGTGGCATACTTACCTTTCTTTTAAGAATACTCCAAAAGGTCTATTTGTGGAAAGTCACAGAAATATAGAATCATGTTTAGGCACTGAATGAAAGGGCCAAGGTGTAGGCTTGGAGAATAGTAATTAAACTTGTGTTTCCAGCTGGATTTTAAATGTGTGCTGTTAAGCTGACATTGTTCTGGTCTTTGATGCTTATAAATGGAGTGGCATTCCTGTGTTTTGGTGTGGGGAGGAGTGGCAGTCTGTAAGTGCTTTGCTTTTGTCACATTGTTCAAAAATTTTGCCCACTCACCTCATTTTTGACTGTGGGATACATTTTCATGAGAATATGAGAACGAAAGGAAGGAGCAGCAGGAGAAGGAAACCAAGAGAAGAGACAAAGGGGAACAGAGAGAAAGCTCTTGGTAATCAAGCATATCCATTTTCCAGCTACCAAGTGGTGGATTGGTCCTCGCCCACCCTCCTGGCTCTGGTTCCTTCCCCACCAAGACCCCCTGAGAAACACACCCTCCTGATTCTTGGAGAGGGTCCAATGACTCGATGGTTGCCAGGGACTTCCACCCTCAGTGGCCCCCACACCAACAGTGGTGTGGCCGTTATACCTTCCCTGCCTTTTATTAATCAGCTGTATTATTTCCAATTACTTATTTTTCCTTTAAAAAATTTCCTTTCTGCATGGCTCTTCCCACACCCCAAATCTCGTACTCATAAATACACGCACACACGCAGACCATATCTTCCAAATATTCCAAGATGCTCCTTGAGATATGCACCTTAAAGTGAAAAACATTGAGGATTCCTGTTTGAATCTGCTCTAATCCAAAAGCACTTGCTGAGGGCAGCCTTAGGCATGTTTTCAGGCTGTTGCTCAGATTTACTTCTTTGTGAGTTTCGAGTTCCATTCTCTGCTGCTGTTAGAAATGTCCAATCTACTCACTGTTTTCTGGGAAAGTGGCTCCTCCTTCCCCTAATTATATAGTCCTGTCACTTCTGATGATTCTCTACTGTTGGTCATGGATCTGCCAAATTGAATGCCCACAGTCTGTCTTAATAAAAGAGAAGCCCAGCAGCCTACCTTTGGTTGCTGGGACCACCAAGTAAAAGCAAGCCAGCAGCATATGTGGATATTAAGCAGGTGGTGTTGGTCTCCAAGAGAGCTAAGACTGTCTCTTTAATATATGACCTCAGCTTTGCCACCCTGACCCTGGAGGCTTCTAATGGCATGTTGTCAACAGCTACCTACTAGTTGGGTACATTAGTATGCGCGCACGTGTGTGTATTGAGGGTATGGGAAGCTAGACAAGACCTAAGAAGGTCTTCTTCACGGCTGGCCCTCAGATACAGAGCCCCGGTGGCTCTGCATTTTTTGCTATGCCCACAGCTCCTGTAGCACCTGACACTAGAAATGTGGGGAATAGTATTATGAGGTGGAGAGAGCAGAACGGAGAGTTTGCAGCGGATATATGTACATGTATTAGAACCCAGCTTTTCCATAGCTACATAACCTGGACACTCTCTTAAGAATGGAAACAGATAGCATCTTTCTCCTGAGTTTTGCCTGTGGAAGATACCTACTGAATATTTGTGGATGGTTAAATAAATGTTCTAAGAGGCTACCTTAATTTCAGGATCTCAGTCTAAACCTAGAAGCTGGGTTGTTTCATATGCACCTACTCTTCACCTTTTACTATCTTATTATTAGTAAAGATGTTTGTGTATAATCCCCACTAAAATATAGTGAAAAGAATTAGCATTTACAGAGTACATGTTAAATATTGGGGTCCATGCCCCAAGGTCTGTGGGCATTAACTAGAGATTCCTCACATTTCTGTGAGGTATTGCTATCCCCACTTTACAGATGAAGAAACCAAGGCTCAGAGTTTAGTACTTTGCCTACTTTCTGTAGCCCCAAGTGGCAGTTCCAAGATCAACTCAGTTCTCGCCCAAAGCCTGTGCTGTGTCTTACTGCTCCTGTGGGGACAAAGGCCACCGACTAGTCCTGCAGTTTCTACCACCTCTGCTACAGGGCTTCACACACTGTAGGTGCTCCATTAACTGTTTCAAAATGGCAGACACTCCATAACTGCTTGGCTAAGGATTTCAAAATCCAGCTGTCTTGATTTAAAAGAAGCCCCTTGGATTGGTGGGAACAGGGAGTTCACAGAGGCCTGAACAGCCATTGGCCATCCTCCAGCCCCTGACACGACCAAGAAATTAGCCAAGTCACACACTCTTTTCTTCTGAACAGAAAAACAGAAGAAGCTAAGCTAAAGAAAGAGGGACTCAACCACCAACTTATCCTGCGCCACTATAACGATCCTGTAGGTAATGTGGAGGTGAGCAACTGTCCCCTTCGTTCCGGATGTTTCTGGCTGGAGCTGCTGAAAAGGAAGCCTCAGATACCAGCTGTCTGGAATGCTGACCCAGAGATGAGAAAGTTCCATTACGCCTTGCTAGACGGTTCCTCTGTGACCTAATATCCTTGTTCAATCCCAAAGGGAAGGAAGGATGGAGGGGGCCAGGCATGATGGAAGAAGCTGACAGGTGGGATGTTTCTGTTTCATTAGAATCGCAGAAAGTAAGTCTGCTGTCTTGTGTTTATTCAGTCCCGTTCTCCAAGGGGCCACATTCTCTTACACAAGTTGGAG
>VMDR010028573.1:0-13102 GCA_007922815.1 Macrotus californicus
CTGTGGTACATTTACACAATGGAATTCTACGCAGCAGAGAGAAAGAAGGAGATCCTACCCTTTGCAACAGCATGGATGGAACTAGAGAACATTATGCTAAGTGAAATAAGCCAGGTGGTGAGAGAGAAATACCACATGATCTCACCTTTAACTGGAACATAATCAACAAAAGAAAACAGCAAACAAGGTACAACCAGAGACATTGAAATTAAGAACAATCTAACAATGGCCAGAGGGAAAGGGGGAGGGAACAGTGCGGGGAAGGGTTTCCAGGAAACACTATAAAGGACACATGGACATAACCAAGGGGGAGGGTGAGAGTGGGGGAGGGACGTGGGATTGGCTGGGGTGGGGGGAATAGTGGGGGGAAAATGCAGACAACTGTAAATGAACAACAATAAAGTAATTAAAAAAAAATCCCTCATGTCTATCTGCAGTCAGTCACTACTCTCACCCCAGTCCCAGGCTATCACTGATCTGGTTTTGGTGTCTAAACTTTTACCCTTTCTAGATATTTCATATAAATGGAATAAAAATATAAAGTCTTTTGCATCTGACTTCTTTCATTTAGCATAATGTTTTTGGGATTCATTCATATTGTAGCATATATCATTACTTTTTATTACAGAATACTATTCCAATATATGGATATGCCACATTTTGTTTATCCATTCACCAGTTGAGCTGATGGAACTGGAAGCTGTCTACAGGTTTGGATAATCTAAATAATAGTACTGAGAACATTCATGTTCAGCTGTGTGTATGGATATGTTTTCATGTTTTTTTGGGCACATACCAGGAAAATAACAATTGTGGTAGGTATGAGGTAGTATTTCATTGTGGTTTCAATTTGCATTTTGTGAATGACAAATGATGTTGAGATTATCATTAAGTCATATGCCCATCTTCTCTTATGATATGCTTACTCAAATCTTATACCACGTTTTAAATTGGGTGATTTTTTTCATATTAATGAACAGGAAGAGTTCTTTTTATATTCTGGATACAAGAACTTTAACATATATATGATTTGCAAGTATTTTTAACAATCTGTGGCTTGTCTTCATTTACTTAATGGTGTCTTTTGAAATGCAAAACCTTTTAATTTTTATGAAGTCCAATTTATCATCTTTTCTTTCTTTTTTAAAAAATATTTTATTTATTTATTTTTAGAAAGGGAAAGGGAGGGAGAAAGAGAGGGAGAGAAACATCAATGTATGGTTGCCTCTTGCATACCTCCTACTGGGGATCTGGCCCCAGCCCAGGCATATGCCCTAGACTGGGAATCAATCTGACGACCCTTTGGTGCACAGGCTGGGGTTTAATCCACTGAGCCAACCAGCCAGGGCTATCATCTTTTCTTTTGTTTACAGATGCTTTTCCTAACCCACCAGGGTCATGAAAATTTCCTTCTATTTTCTTCTAGAAGTCTTATATTTTTAACTTACTTTTAGGTCTACATTTAATTTTGAGCTAATTTTTGTGTATCATGTGAGGTAAGGTGTAAATAAATACTTTTGCATGTGGATATCCAAATGTCCCTGCACTGTTTCTTGAAAAGACTATTCTTTTACCCATTAAGTTGCCCTAGCACTTTTGTTGAATATCAACGGACCATAAATGTGAGGTTTAATTTCTCAGCTCTGCATGGCGCTCCACTGATCCGCCTTCCTCATGCCAGCACCACGCTGCCTTGGTTATTGCAGCTTCATAGTAAATTCTGAAATCAGCAAATGTGCATCCTCCACCTTTGCTCTTTTCACAAAACTGTTTTACTACACCTTTGAATGTCCATATACATTTTAAAAATAGCTCATTAATTTCTACAAAAAAACAAAATGAAAAACCACCACCCACTGATGAGTTTTTAGATCAATCTGGGAAGAAATGTCAACTTAACAATATTGAATCTTCCAATAGAATGGCTCTCTATTTATTTAGATCTTTAATTTCTCCCAGCAGTGCTTTTAATTTTCAGTATACAAATCTTATACTAACTTTGTTAGTTATTTGTAAGCATTTTATTATTTTTGATATTATTGTAAGTAAAAGTGTTTTCTTAACTTCATTTTCAGATTCCTTTCTGTTAGTATATACAGATGTAATTGGTTTTTATACATTGATTTTCATATTCCTCCACCTTGCTGAACTCATTTATTACTTTTCTACAGACATTCATGTTGCTCATGAATAAAGACAGCTTTGCTTATTCCTTTCCAGTATGGATGCCTTATATCATTTATTTCTTCTTCCTGCCTTATTGAATTGACTGGAATCTTCAATACAATGAAGAATAGAAATGGTGAGAAGAAGCAGCCTTGTCTTGTTTCTGATCCTAGGGGGAGAGCATTCAGTCTTTCATGGTCTTATATTATTAAGTATGATAAGCTGTTTTTATGGATGCTCTTTATCAGGTTGAAAAAATTCCCTTCTGCTAAGTTGTGAAGTTGTTGTTTTGATCATCACCCAAGGATACGTTCATTGATTTTAGAAATAGAAGAGAAAGAGAGGAGAGAAACATTGATGTGAAAGAGAAACATCAACTGGTTGCCTCCCATATTCATCCCGAGTGGGGATCGAATCTGCAACCTAGGTATGTGTCCTGCCCAGGAATCAAACCTGCAACCCTTCCATGTACAGGATGACACTCTAACTAACTGGGCCTCCTGGTCAGGGCTGAAGTTTTGTTTTGTTTTTTTAATCATTAACTCAATATGGATCAAAGATTTAAATGTAAGAGCTAAAATGATAAATCTCTTAAAAAAATATAGGTGAAAATCTTCATGCCCTTGGGTTAGGTAATGGTTTCTGAGCAACAAAACAAAAAAAGAGATCAACTGGACTTCATAAAAATTGAAAGCTTTTGTTCATCAGAGGATACTCTCCAGAAAGTAAGAATGGAAGAAAATTTTTACAAATTATATATCTGATATCGGGTCTAGTGTTCAAAATGTGTAAAGAACTCATGCAACTAAATAATAAAAAGAGATCAATTAAAAATGGGCAAAGAATTTGAACAGACATTTCTCCAAAGAAGATACATAAATGCACAATAAACAAATGAAAAGATGCTCAATATTATTAGCCAATAGGGAAATGCAAATCTAAACCATGAGATACCATGTCATACCCACTAACTCTAGAATGGGTATAATAAAAAAGACTAACAACATGTAATGCTGAGGATATAAAGAAACTGAAACCCTCGCATATTGCAGGTGGGAATATAAAGTGGCACAGCCACTTTGAAAACAGTTCTGCAGTTCCTCTAAAGTTAAATGTAGAGTTTCATATGACCCAGCAATTTCACTCTTAGGTATATACTCGAGAGAATTGAAAACATGTCCACATAAAATCTTGCACATGAATGCTTATAGCAGCATTATTAATAACAGTATAAAAAGTGAAACAACCCAAAGGTCTATTAACTGATTAAGTGAATAAACAAAATATGGTAGATTCATACAATGGATTATTGATGCATAAAAAGAGTGAGTCACCGATACATGCTATGGCATGAATAAACATTGAAACATATTAAGTGAAAGCGGTCAGACCCAAACTACATATTGTATGGTTCCATTTATATGAAATGTTCAAAATAGGCAAATCCATAGAGAAGGAAATAAAGGGCTGGGTGTAGGAGGGAGTTGGCAGTAACTCCGAATGGATACAGGTACTTTTAGGGGTGATGAAACATTCTAAAATTATACAGTGGTGATGGCCGCTCAACTGTGAAATATACTAAAAATGACTGGATAGTACACTTTAAAATGAAAAATTTTATGATATGTGAATTATATCTTAAAATTTTTTTTAATAGTTCAATCACATTGGTGATGGGAATTTGGGTAAATGGAAATTTAGGAGAAAAGTATAGAAAAGAATAAGAACTATTATTTCTATTTCATTATTATGAAACACAAAGTTTCTTCAAGATGTTCTTATGCTCCTGGAAAACATTCAGTCAGTAACCCACAGTCATCATTGTGGGCTGACCTGTATGCCCCAGAGAGATATGTTCAAGGCCTAAACCCTGGTACCTGTGAATGTGACCTTATTTGAAAATAGGATACTTGCAAATATAATCAAATTAAGACAAAGTCATGCTGTATTAGAGTGGGTGATAGTCCAATGATTGATGTCCTTATAAAAAAGAGGAAAATTTGGACACAGACACAAATAGGGAGAGGACGCCATGTGGCAACAGACACAGAAATTGGAGGCATGCATCTACAGGCCAAGAAATGCCAAAGACTTTTGGCAAGTGCTAGAAGTTAGGGGACAGAGGTGTGTACAGATTCTTGTTCAGTGCTTTCAAAAGAAACCAACCTTGCTGACACCCTGATTTGGGATTTTTGGCTTCCAGAACTGTGAGACAACAAATTTCTGTTGTTCTAAGCCATCTAGTTTGTGGTAATTTGTTTTGGAAGCCCTAGAAAACAACTATAGTAATATTTTTTTTTAATTTTTAAAAATATTTTATTGTTTATATTATAGTTGTCCCAATTTTCCCCCCTTTGCTCCCTCCACATAGCCCACCTCCCCACTCCCACACTCAATCCCACGCTGTTGTCCATGTCCATGGGTCCTTCACACGTGTTCTTTGACTAATCCCTTCACCTTCTTTCCACCCTAGCCCTAACCGACCTCCCCTCTCCCTCTTACAGCTATCAGTCTGTTCCATGATTGTGTGCCTCTGGTTCTATTTTTTTCATTAGTTTATTTTGTTCATTAGATTCCACTTATAAGTGAGATCATGTGGTATTTGTCTTTCACTTACTGGCTTATTTCACTTAGCATAATAATCTCCAGTTCCATTCATGCTGTTGCAAAAGGTAAGAATTTTTTCTTTACTGCTGCGTAGCACTCCATTGTGTAAATGTACCACAGTTTTTTTTATCCATTCATCTGCTGATGGGCACTTAGGCTGTTTCCATATCTTGGCTATTGTGAATAGCATTGCTATGAACATAGGGCATACATCTTTATTATTAAAGACAAAGGGTTATAGGAACTAGAGTCAGCCTTTTGGAGCCTCAATTTCTTCACCTATAAATTGGGGATGACAACATCTATTAATTCATTGTGCTGAGAAAATGATCATGAAAACACTTCAGAAACTATAAAGTGCTTTATAAATATATGATGTTACTCTTCCAGATGTATGCTTTTAATGGATGTCAGCTCTAATTAATTGGGTTTTTTCTTTCATCAAGATCATCTATTTTCAAGCAACATTCGCCTTCCTTAAAGCCACTGGTATAAGTTGCTTACTTTAAAAAATAACCATTTCTTACATAAAAGTGAGAATTCAAATTATAGAACTCTCATACCACTCGCTCTCCTAATCCCCCACTCCACAAATACTTTGCCGTAGATTGCCCATGAAGTCACCTGAATTTTAGGAAATACAATACCATGTACTGTACTCTTTTGTTTATGCATAGGGTGAAAACTGCTAATTTCAGTTAATTGACTATTCTGCTCAACTGAATAATACTAATAGAAAAACCAAGAAACAAACAGGAAAATTGAGAGGTCCAGGGTCTATCTAGGGATAAATGTACCATGCTATATATATGCAATGATATACATGGCACCTATTAAAAAGAATGAGACAGAGTATATGTGGTAATAGGGAAAGATTCCCAGAAGGATAAAGTAGAAAGCCCCACCTCACCGTATCAAACAAATTTCCAAAAGGTATGAAGAGTCTGATACTTTTTGTGGGAAAAAAAGATTATATCATCATACACACACACACACACACAATCTCTGAAGGGACTCACAAACTATTAAAAGCAGGTTCCTTTGTATGATGATTCCAAATTTCCTTATTATGAGCATGGATTACCATGATAATATAATTAATATAAAATATAATAAAATATAATAAAATATAATAAAATATAATATAATATAATATAATATAATATAATATAATATAATATAATATAATATATAAATGGAAGCATTTTAGCCCATAAGCACAAACCAGTGATTAGTGATTAACTATTAAAAATAAAATATTATACACAAACAACACAGAAAAAAATGTTTAAATTTTTTTACTTCTGGGGACCTGAAAGAAGACAGTATGCAACATTTTCCGGGTACCATAAGGGAACTGTAGCTAGGGTCATTCTGCTAGGCCCATACTCGTGGAGAATCAATAGACTATCCTTTGAGCTAAGAGCACCACAATTTACTTAGAGTGGTTTATCGAGTGCTTAGTTCAATATGAGTGGACATTTTGTCGATAACATTCTAGTGGATGCTATAGATGCCAGTTTAGTGTTGTAACATACAAGCTAGAAGGCCATATGCTAACATCTAAAAGTCCCTGGAGTCAGAGGATGATAATTTTTAGGAGACCGAAAGTAAAACACCAAGACACATCTCATTGCAAGTCCTGATGAGTGTTTTGAAGTAAAAAGCAAACAGATTTGGTTATTATGGATTGCATCTCTGGTAACACATTGGTGCCATTTTCATACATTCTTCTACTTTTTTTAAATTCTAGAAAATGAAAGATGAAATTAGAAAGCTTTCCTTCAATTAAATTAGTCTGGAAGCTTATCAATGTAAACACATTTCCCAATTAAGTTAGACAATATGCAGAATTCACCACCTGAGCATAATCCTGTTGAATAGAAATAAGAGCTTGAGATGAGGAGGCAAATTAACTCTTAACGTTTAGTTCTACAGTCAGCACACAAGCTCCCTGCACGAGGCTAAAGTTGCCACATGAGCTGTACCTGTGCCAATGGTCAAAGAAGAAGTAAGGCAGTGTTTCTAGAAGGTACAGAACTATTGCTCTTTTAAAAAATATTTCCAACTAGATACCAAGCTTATTTTACGGGGAGAAGTATAATACCTAGCACTTTCACACCTTCACATTTTATTTCTGAAACATTCATTATTTTCCTTTTTCTTTTCTCTAAAGCTAGATTTATATATTATTAAAGCAGTCTTTTGGGAGGAATTAAAATGTGCATTCAAATAGCTCCTAAAGGCGTTTAAATCTTGGAATTCCTGCATTCTCTTTTCTACTGTTTTTAAATATTCTTTTCTGTGGGGACTATTTGCACTCTCAACTCTGATTTTAATGTTATCTCTATGTTGGAAATAAAATCTACTTACTGGAACCTTTTCCTGGACATAGCACAGACATTCTGAATGAAACCCATCAGGAAAAGAACCTTGATTTCCAATCCTCACCACTTCCCAGTGCCTCAAACCAGAAATTTAATCCCTGGTTTACACTCTCAATTCCTATGTCCCTTTTGCAGTTCTATGTTGAATTCACTCATTTACCCTTCCCTTACACTATCACTCTGGCCCAAGCATCACCTTTCCTTGCCTGCACAGCCTTCCAGCTGGTCTCACAGCTTCCAGTTTTTAGCCCTCCTTCCCCCAGTTAATACCCTCAGGAGCAGCCAGAGTGGTCATCTTAGGTGGGGATTATATTGCAATGGCTTCATGCTGCTCTGAGAAGAGAATCTAAATTCCTAGCTTACAAGGTCTATAAATTATCCTGCTTCACTCACCAGGCTTCATTTTCTATAGTCAGGGACCTTGCAAGAAACAGAATTCACTCCCCATGGTTCAGATGTAAAGCCTGTCATAAAATAACTCCTCATAGAGGTGTGGAGGTTGAGGAAGCAAACGAAACAATAACAAAGCTAACAAACAGCTGGGGCTTGTCTGGGTAGCTCAGTGGGTTAGAATAGTATCCTGATACACCAAGCTTGTGAGTTGAGTCCCTGGTCAGGGCGCATACAATGAGCAATGAAAGCATAAATAAGTGGAACATCAAATCAGTGTTTCTCTCTCTCTCAAATCCATTAAAAATAAATAAATAACAACAGTGGGCAGCCATTATCATTCCTAGTTCTACAGACACTGGGAGAAGACTAGAGCCAGAGTTACTGGATCTTCATAGGAAGAACTATTAGCAGGAAGGAGAGAAATACGATGACTTCCCTCTTCCTGTCCTCTGATCTCCTGCTGGTACTCCCCAATTGGCTTGGAAGCCTTTAGGTCAAAGAAGTCCAGGTGATTAAAACAATGTGATGTGGGAGAACAGGAGGGACCTACCACCCAGGACACAGAGCACATGACAGAAGGTAGTGCATGGATCAGGAGAGGTGGAAGAGGGATTAATCAGCATATATGACAACCTCATTTATGTCACTTTCCCTCTTCTTACTGGTCTCAGTTTCACACTTGGTGTGTTCTTGTACCAGGAATTTGCACAGGCCTTTTCTTTCTGTGGGTCTCCTCTTCCTTTCACTCTTCAGATGGCAAGTTACTCATCATTCTTCAAGTCCTAATTTAAATATCTTTATCAGCCTATCCAGGAATAGGTACCTGCTTGGTTAATCCTTTGCCTGTTTCATTCAGAATACTCAACAAAATTTTTAAGTATTTCATTTACTTGCTTTTTTTTTCTGTCCTTTCCTCCAAAATATGAGGGTAATGGCAATGTGTCTAGCAGATTCCTGCCATACAGTAGGTGCTTGGTAAATACTAACTGAATGAATGTTGGCCAGATTATACAGTAAAATCATTAAGACTGTGTCTGGAGACAATGTGTTCACAGAAACATCTGCATGAATTCTAAACTAAGACAGCATTGAGGAAAACCCACTTAACCTTTATTTTTCTATCTGGCATGTTTTAGGTTAAAATAAAGTCTGTATGCAAAGTAAAAACCTGCAGTGATTGATGCCCCATTCTTTGTTTACGTAAAAGGAGAATGTCTATTATTGCACCAGTGGTCTAAAAGAGAATAATTGAATCATTTAAAGGCAAGGTTTATGCTCATTTCTCTTACTGCTGTTTCTATAGCAATAGCATAAAATCACCTGGTTTTTTTTCTGTGATGTTCTTGGTACTAGAATATTAGTCATTTCAGTATCTTTTTTTCCTTTTAATTGAAGAAAGGGAACAAAGAAACATGGAGTACTTTTAATTGTAGGGACATTTGACTGTAGATAACATTTTTTATATGTGGTAAGATGGTAATTGCAAAGCAAAATCTACAGCAGGGACACTTCCCCATGACTGTAGACTTAAAAATCCAAGTACTTCTCTTACCTCCTCTGAGAGAGGAGCTTCAGCTGGTCCTAGATTTCAGAGTATGGTAAGGGCCTACTTCTTTTGCAGAAACAGTCTGTAAAAAGCAACCTTTGGCTTCCCTTATATAGCATGTTATTTTTAGAGACTATGTTTATAATGGGCAATCTCTACTTAAGATTCATTCAACAAGGTGCACCTCAACATCTAAGCAGTTAACAGAGATTAAAAGTAATTTTGAGTGTTGGTAAGAGAGGGGAAGCCAGGAAATACCCTAATTCCAGAAGGAGGTAAAAGTAGGCAAAGAAATAGAGTTGCATCAAGGAAAAATAGAGGGCTAAGAAGTGGATGAGAAAGAATGTTGCCTAGGCAGTGAGTGGGTGGCTGTTAGCAAGCCTATGACACCATCATCCTTGCTGAAGGAGTAAGAGCAGCAGCAGCAGCAGCAGCAGGAGAGCTGTCCATGTCATTGGAACCATTAATGTCATCACCTGGCACCCCAAACAAGCAACTGGAGTGACCACAGGCCATGGATGCAGGCCGAGTGGGCTTAAAATCCCGATTCTAACACTTAACTGTGAAGCTTGAGCAATTTGTCAGAACATTAGTTTCTTCATCTATAAAATGTGGCTAATGCCTAACTTTCAAGGCTCTTGTGAAAACAGAGGCTAGCTGCTTTAATATAATTTGTTTCTGTGCCCAACCAAACCCTTGCTGCCCTTCATTTAATACTTAAATTAGACCAAAATACCTCAACAATTAGTCTTTTTCAGAAACTTCCATGTGGGCGTATGAAGGCTGAGGATCAGAACTAAAGGAGGTAAAACTACTAAAGCAAATGCTTTTCATAAGCAACAGCAATCATGAAATACAGAATAACTTCTGAAAGAAGGTACCAGCCATCCTAGCAAACACTGGGGTAAGCCCTGCAGCAGCCAGGCAACTACAGTGTGCTTGCAGCTTGTACTTTGGCCTTGTGGGTCTCCTGTGTGCCGCCAGCAGTGCTTCCTGAAAACAAACTCTGAGGGCTCACATGCTAATGTGGCAAGACTTTAGAGATAGTAAAATTTTGGATAGAGTTTAGTCCTTATAGCTTCTTGTCTGATGTTTGGGGTGGTAAAGACAAAAAAAGGGAAGTGGGATGAAAAGTGCAAGCAAATTTCAATACCAGCGAAGGCAATGTGAAACTAGCTCCACTTGGCAAGGAGGAGCCACCTCATGTTTCACCTTTTTGTCACTCCCCACTCTGCCACGGTGCCAAGGTCAGCAAGAAGTCTGCATAAAAACCTGAAAGAAGTGTGAGAAGGTGGATATAAGGAGAAGAGAGTGACCTGTCACCAAAAGCCACTTTGTCTGGGGAAACCCCAGCCCCCTCCTCTCAGGAACTGAGGAAGGAAAGGTATGGGTGCTCCATTCCTAGAATTAGTGAAGCCCAAGAGGAAAGGGTCAGGAGATGCCTGCACAGCTTGCTCTTTGTTCTGGGGTACAGCGAGGAGGTACCAACTCCCCTTAAAAACCATGAGACAGCTTCATCAGCACCCTTACAGCCCACTGCTCTGCATTCCAGTATCGTCCTACCCCTGAACTTCATACTTATCTTCTAAGCTTTAGAAGCCAATGGCTTTTCCCTGTTCCTATTTTCTCAGGCTGCAAATCTCAAATTAAGCAATCTAATTGTCTCATTTGGTAAGTCCCAAATGTAAGAGTGCTAAGAAAAGTCTTACTTTGTTAATCAAAGCAATATGGGGGAGATGTTTGTGGACTTGGGACTTCTTAACGCTTCTAATGCGGGTGGCCCAAAGACCACATTTTGAGAAATCTGGCTAACTTCATTGGAAAAGCACTTCTCAGGCTCTTAGTTCTCATTAATCCCTGCCCCTTCTTGGCTAAATTCAGATATAGCCATTCTAATCTCAGGTTCTGGAGTTTTCTTTGTACATTCTTTAAGCCCAACTTGAACAGGGTTCTTTATTGTCTCAGTGGTGGTGGTTGAGGCTCTGATTCACCAGACACCTTAGCCTTAGACTACTGCTCTAGAAGTAACCTTTAAGAAGATCCCACAATACCAAAGGGTTTGTTTCTTTGAAGCCAGAGACAGGACTGGGTGATATATCAAATACAGAAAATTACAAAACTTGCAGCTCATGTGAAGGAGGGGCATTGTGGAAGTTAAGTGAACAAGCTTTGCAGTCAGACTGCCTAGATACACATCATGGTTGTCCCACTTTTTAGCTGTGTACATTGGGCAACTTAGGGCTCCCTCTTATCAACCTAGGAATAAAAGTAGGCTTTCTACATTGTAGAATTGCTGAGGATTAAAGATGATAATGTATGTAAAGTGCTTAGAATAGTCTAACTAAGGCATCGGTGTGGTTTCTGTTATTGACTAAAGTTTGTTCATATTCCAGGACTTTGAGCTTACATCAGAGTATTTATTTATTTAAGTACTTGAGCATAATCAAAACTCCTGAGAAATAAGCCATCGCTATTAATCCACCTTTGGAGAATAAGAGGATGGCTCTCGGTCTGGTAAGAATGAAATTCAGGTTCTGAACTTCTATAACAGAATGTCAACTCTACTTCCAGTCTGGTGTCTACAGTATATTGATCCCACCTGAAGCAACAGCACCAAATTTCAGCACTTGCAGGCACTTGTCAAAAAATTCAACCACGAATTGACTGAATCTAGCACTTGCCAAAAGCTTGCTTGAGATGGCTGGTATTGTGAACCATATTATATTTCCTCCCTAAAGAAATGCCTTCAAGGGACATCCAGCCAAGATGGAAGCCTAGGCAGATATACTTTACCCCCTCACTCAATCAAAAGAAAGATAAGAACAAATTTAAAAATAGAAAATAACTAGAACTGCCAGAGAATCCAACTGTATGGAAGTTGGACAACCAAAGAATTAAAGAAGAAACATTCATTCAGACTGGTAAGAGGGGTGGAGATGGGCAGCCAGGGTGGAGAGAACAAGCAGCAAGGTAGCAGCTGGAGGACTAGGTGGTCTCACATTTGCTTGCGGACAAACTGGGGGGAACAACTGGGAGTGAAACAGACCACAAAACCAAGGGTTCCAGTGCAGGAAAAGAAAGCCTTAAAACCTCTGCCTGTGAAGATCTGTGGGAGGTTGTGATGGTGGGAGAGATTCCCAGCCTCACAGAAGAGTTCCTTGGACAGACACGCAGGGTCCTAGAACATGTACAGACCCGACCACCTGGGTATCAGCACCAGAAGGGCTCAATTTGCTTGTGGGTAGTGGGGAAGTGACTGAAAACCAGACGAGAGAGCCGAGGAAGTGGCATTGCTCTCTCTTGGATCCCTCCCCCACATAGAGCACCACAATGCAGCAAAGTGGGTTGCCCTGCTCTGGCAAATGCCTAAGGCTCCACCCCTAACAAGGTAACAGCTGTGCTGGCACAAAGAAATATGGCCCAAAATGAAAGAACAGATCAAAGCTCCAAAAATAAAACTAAGCAATGAAGAGATAGCCAACCTATCAGATGTAAAGTTCAAAACACTGGGAATCAGGATGCTCACAGAAATAGTTGAGTATGATCACAAAATAGAAGAAAAAGTGAAGGCTATATAAAGTGAAATGAAGAGAACTGTACAGGGAACCAAGAGTGACGGGAAGGAAACCAAGAATTTGGAACAAAAGGAAGAAATAAACATTCAACCAGAACAGAATGAAGAAAGAAGAATTCAAAAAAATGAGGAGATGCTTAGGAAACTCTGGGACAATTTTAAACGTTCCAACATATGAATCATAGAGGTGCCAGAAGAAGAGGAAGAGAAAGAAACTGAAAAGTTACTTGAAAAAATAATGAAGGAGAACTTCCCCAATCTGGCAGAAAAAATAGACTTCCAGGAAGTCCAGGAAGCTCAGAGAATCCCAAAGAAGTTGAACCCAAGGAAGCACACACCAAGGCACATCATAATTACATTACCCAAGATTAAAGATTAGGAGACAATCTTAAAAGCAGCAAGAGAAAAGGAGACAGTTACCTCCAAAGG
>VMDR010028574.1:0-13103 GCA_007922815.1 Macrotus californicus
AAGCCCAGCTTGAAAAAAATAAATGACCTCAGCTTGAAAAAAAAATTGTTGCAAGTGTAAAGACACTGGAAAACTCTCTTGAGAGATCTGACCACAAAGTTTTATGTTAAAGATCATAACTAGAACTAAAATGCATATAGGAGATCAAGAAGATCTTAACAAATATGACAATGGTCATACACTTAACATATTAGAGCTTATATAAAGTATTATAAAATATTAAAGTAGCAATAAAATAAATCTAAAGACATCATCAAATAATTTATAGCATGATAAATACAATACATAAAATGTGTTTACTGGTAACTTAAAAACACAAGTTAAAGCAAGGTATCATTTTTCTTCTTTGCCAAATTGGCAAAGAAGCATTTATCCTTATTCTGACAATGAGGCACAAGGAAATACACTCATTCCCTGTCGGTGGGAATATAAATTGGTAAAATCATTCTGGAGGGCAATTTGGTAAAATTTACTGCGGCTTTATGCATCCTACTCCTGACATTAAAAGCAGGCCACTCAACCATGCTTCATGCTGTGGCTGGTACATAGAAAACAGCTTAAAAACAAAATCTATTTCAGGCAACTGCCCACAGCCACTCATGGACTATTCTGACTGTTGTTCTCTGCAGCTCTGCCTGGTCGCTGAATATTAGTTCCAAACACCAACTTGGGGTTCAAGAGCTTTTGAACCCCAAAATTTGAACCCTCAGTGTTTCCAGACTATTCAGACATCTCTGGTTTTCAGCTTAGATTTGACCTCCTGCCCCATCTTAAACGCCCCAGTGCTCTAGTCTCTGGATGTCTCCTTCAATTTCAGAATGAGGTCCTCTCCCTTTCTCCACACATAACCACACACCCTCATCCTCAGATGCTGGCCCCAGCCCCAGGGCGACTTCCTCTCCCTCCCTCTGCACCCACCTTTCCATGTTAGTCAAAGATAGTCGAACAGCCCTCACCCTAGATCCTAAGTGGATTAATTTTTGCCAAAGGCAAAAACTAATACATAGCTTTGAGAATAAGCATAACCAGAAAGGCTTCTTACGTGCTAAATGCTGTTTTCTTTTCATCTGATGTTGTTGTATGTGACTAAATCACTTTTATGCTGTCCCTTGTTGACCTCTTCCAAAAATGTATTTTCTTTATATTTTCTATAACTTCTCTGTAAGCTTTTTAGGTGATGACTATTCTTCTCAAATATTTTTGAATTTCACCTGCCCTGGGGAAGTAAAATTCCTCCCTTCTTGTTTATGAATCAATGGATTTTGTGAGTTATTATCTTAGCAATTTTGAAACTTCCTACCTTTTCTCTAAATATTGAGTAAAATCTGAGTTGTCTTTAAATGGAGAAAAAATGGCAAAGGCACGTTTTCTATCCTTTTTTTTATTCCTCATGGCAGCTCCACTTAATATGGGTCATTTTGTCATGATTAATTCCCTGTAGAAATCAAAATGAATTTTGAAGAGATACTGAATGTGTTAGATTGAATGGAAAGTATATCCAGGCAGGGACCTTGACTTTTCAACTGAGCACCTTGAGTAGGCTTTCTGAAGTGTTGTATTGACTATCCTGGGGGAGAGGCGCAGTTGGATATTTATCTGAAGATTGACCACTTTAGAGGTCCAGATAAAATAGCAATCCCTTAAAGGGGTGACTTATCTTACTTTCTTAAATGTAATGAAAAAAATTAAAGATTAAAAAAATATCTGGTTAAAATCAGCTGCTTCTTACTTTAGTAAAGTTCTCATATATCACAGTCATAACTGGTAGCCCAGATTTGTGTTCACCTAGATTTTCACTGAGTAAACTTAATAGAAGCCATTAAACAAGAAAACAAATTGATAAAAACAATTTGCAGCCAGCCAGACTGTGCAGTGACAGGGTCTATTCATTATTGCTAAAGGCATATAAGTTCATTCAATAAGAAATTGTCAAATATCTCCTCTGTGTCACTCACTGTGAGCATGAAGGGTCTTAATAAGACTACTGACAACATATTGGGGGAGGAAGGACAGGTAGAATTTAAACGCAGTAACTGTTACAATTGAGATGGACGTAGAGTATCATCGGAATGCAGGAGGTGGTGACCAACACTTCTTGGGATTCTGCAGAAGTTTAGAGATGACGTTTGAGTTCGGATGTAGAGCCGAAGTTCATCCAGAGAATACCACAAAGGAGTAGGCTAATGAGAGGTGGGAATGCTGGAGAGCAGAAGTGGCTGGAGCAATGGCAGAAAAGCAAGAAAGAAGGAGACTTATTGGGTCATTGATAGTAATAAGCACAGCCTCTTGGAGGGGCACTCAGCAAAATACATCAACATCCAAAATGTGTCCAAACCTTTTATCCTCTAGTATTATTCCTGAGGACCATTTTAAGTAGGCAATGAAACAAAGAACACAAAATCCCAAGATGTGCAAAGCTATTGGTAGCAGTATTTATAATATTAAAATGGGAGACATAATCTCAAAGTCCAGCTATTCAGAACATTATAGATTAAAACAAGTATTGCAAAATAAAAAGATTTTGCAGTCAACAACCCCCCCCAAAACTCTAGTCTCGTAAATTCACAGCTTCTGGACTTGGACTTGTACCTTGAGTCTACATTTCCCATGTAGGGTAATAGTCAACTCTTAGTCAAGTGTAAACATTGTTTTGAAGGGTACATGACACATTCCCCAAGACACACTATACTGGTCATCGCTTAAGTCGCAATGCACTTCAAGTGAATGAAATCATGAAGAATATGTTCTCTTTTCACACTGGAATTTAACTAGAATTCAGAAACAGTAAGATATCTCAAGAATATCTGAAAATCAAGACACATAATTCTAAATATCCCTCTGGTCAAAGAAAAAGAATAATGAACCCAACAAATTCCTTACTAGACTCATTAAGGCAAAAAAGGACAGAAAACACAAATTATCAGGAGTGACAGGGAGCATATCACTTACAGGGTCTATGGACATTTCAGAGATAATTAGTACACATTATAAAAACCTTATGTGAATGAAGTTAACAGCTTACCAAAATGGACATATTCCTTGAAAATCTTCATAGTGATTAAAATGCACAGCCAAGCTGATAACCTCTGGTCAAAAGGAGGCCACGTATTCATAACTGACTGGTGTCGGGCCATTTCTCGAATTCACCTCCAGACCTCCAATCTGCTTCTCTACCTTCCTGACTTCAAATCTCTAAAGGCTCTAGTTTACCCACAAGTTAACATATTGTTTCTTAATTTGGAAAAAAAATACACACTTCACGACCTGTTTCTTGCTTACTTATCCAGCCTGTTTTATTTCCATTCTCTTCTACATCTTATATTCCAGCTGTACAAACAAAATATGTGAATACCACATTTTACTGATTCTAAAGTGTAAACATTTTTCATATTTCAGCATCTCTGATATTGGGACATGTTTTATGATCAACAGAATCATACACTAATCGGCACATTGTTTTTGCCTTGTTGTACCCACAATAACAATGTAATCCCCAAAGACGGCAGGCTTTCTTTCCTGTCTCTGATTATTCACATAGGATTCTGTCTTGCCCCTTTCTCTCTATTTTGCACAACTGATGACCTGAAATCTTGGCAGTTATCGCAAATGCCATCTCAAATTTGCTGTGACACAAAACTTCTATTTATTGAGTGTCGACCATGTGCTAGGCTCTATGCCACGTGCTCTACTTACAGCATCTCCTTTGTATTTCATGACAGCTTGATGAACAGGTATTATCCAAGGTTCACAGAAATTAGCTAAATTCCACAGAGGTCACACAGTGAGCCGAAAAAAATGGCACAACTGGAACAGAACACAAGTCCCTCCTGCTCCTGAAGCCTTTGGCTTTTCTCTGTCACCACGACACCTAACAATGCCTCTTTAACCTGTAAATTAGGCATGCTGTTCTAGAGTTCTCACTGTAGTCACTTCACTGTACTGTAATGATTTTTCTTTCATGTCTCTCTGATTTATGAGGTAATGAAATATGGTATTCTTAATCCTATGACTTAGCGGAGTACTTGACATACAGCAATCCCAAAGAGTAAATATTTTAGTAAGTGAATAAATGAAGTATCCTTGACAAGGAGATGTTCCTGGCCCTCAACTTCTTCCAGTCACACACAGCAGAGATAGTATCAGTGACACTGGGAAATTCAACAATCTGAAAATAGGATTGTGGGGTAGAATTTAAAAGATAGAGGGAGCATTTCAATTCAACAGGGGAAAATGCCTGGTTTATTCAACTGCATAGCCATTATGATAATAAACTTGGATTCACACTTCACACCTTACACTGGAATAAATTGCAAGTAAATAAAATACGTAAATCTAAAGTAATGAAAATATAAACCTAATAGAAAAAAGAAGAAAAGAATTTTTTTGTAAAAGAAGGACCTTCCTAAGTAAAATAAAGATTGGTACACTCTCTTTCATAATAGTATGGTAAAATCTTCACAATATAGGCAAAAATATTTACAACTCATTCATAGACAAAGGGTTCACAGGCAAAGGGCTAATTTGCCCAAGGTGTAAACAGCACCTATGCATTTCTAGGGGGAGAAACAGACAGCCCTATTTTAAAAAGTGATTATAATTGGCAAAGTTTAGAAGTAAAAAAAATGTTCAAGATTGTTGGATATAATATCCATGCATAAAAATGAAAGGCATTTATCAAAAAATAGGATTTATCACCAATTTGAAATAGTTATATTCACATTAATATAATGAATTAAAAGATCTAAGAATCAGTCTTGCAAACAAAACCACAAGATTTTCAGAGAGAAAAATCTAGAAGTAGATTAACATATAAGACATTATTCACATTTATAATATATAGATTAGTGAAAAAAGAAGACCTAGGACCCTTGTCAGACAGATGGGCAAAGATATAAACAGGTAAATCAGACTAGAGAAACATGAATGACTAACAAGCGTATGAAGAGATTCTCACAAACTCATTGGTGTTTAGGAAAATACAAATAAACACAACTGTGAATACCACTTTGCTACTACAGTCAGAGTAGGAAGTTTATCAGATTGGATAATGCCAAATGTTGGTGGAAACTGTGGACACAGGAACTGACATGGTCTGCTGCTAAGAGTGCAGACTGAAGCCATCACTCTGGAAAACAACTGGGTGGTACTTAGTCCAATCAGACATAGTGGTCTGACCAGAAAGTATCCACCCATGTACTATGAAAAGTAGAGACACTTATTGAAGATACAAGATACAAGAAAATTGTACATAGGATGATGACAACTCAGTGCCCTTCAAAGTAGGTAACTTGGGACCTCATACAATTCTTCCAGTATCTCTTCCACTGTTCAAAACACTGTGAAATCCTTTGTTGGAATCACCATCAGCTACCCTGCCATATTTACCTGAATCTCATGGATGGTCTAAAATCTCTTCCCTTTCAAAGGTGATTTTAATTTTGGGAAAATCCAGAAGCCACAGGGTGCCAAATCTGGGCTCTAGTGGGGCTGAGTCATCTGTGTGACTTGATGTTTCACCAAAAACTCTGCAGGAGACATGATGCATGAGCAGGCAGGTTGTCATGATGAAGCTGCCAATCACCAGTTGCCCATAGTTGCAGCTGTGTTCATCATATTGCATCTCTCAACCAACATAGAGCATTGAGGTAGTGCTCCTTATTAATTGTTTGGCCTGGAGGGTCATACTCCTGAGGGACAACTCCTTCCCAATCAAAAAACACAGTTAACATGGTCTTCATCTCGCTGCGACTTTGCTGCATCTATTTCAGGCATGGAGAACCAGGCAACTTCCATCGGGAAGACTGGGCCTTCATTTCTGGATTGTAGCCGTAGACCCACAATTCATCTCCAGGTATGACTTTCTTGAGGAAATCTGGTTTATTGGTAGCAATTTGAATCAAGTCATTGGCAACTGCGGTATGATGTTCCTTCCTCTCCAGTAGCAGAAGCCATGGAATGAGTTTTGCCATGACACATTTCTCATGCCAAGATTCTGCATCAAAACCTCAGACACCATCGTTCTGGGAATCCCCAGATCAGCTCCTAGTTCTCACACTGACAGTCACTGATCTTTGTTGACTGCAACCCATACACATTCAACATTCTGCTTGCTGCAGGCCTTCCAGAATGTGGATTACTTTCAACAGATTCTCGACCATCTTTGAAGCATTTGTGCCACACTTTTATTTGCTCTGCACTCATTGTATTGTCCTTGAAAGCCTTCTGAATCATCCAAGTATTTTCTGAAGAGGAATGTTCAAGCTTAACACAAAATTTGATGTAGATTTGTTTCTCTGCTCAGTCATTTTGAATGTGACTGCCACACAGTACACATGCTCACTCAACAGTGTCTACTGGCCCCACTGACTAGTACAGTGAAGTTGTCATTGTTCATGCATGTGCATTCCAGTCCACTCTCCTTGGTTGCCAGGTTACAGTGATATTGCACAAATCATTCTCATTATATTAATAATGGCTGGACCTTTTCTAGACAGATCTCATGTGTGTGACTTGGGACCTAGCATTCCCTCTTCTGGGTGTACTTCTCACACAGCTCTGTGAAGAGCATGACCAGGGAACTTCCTCCCAGCACGAATGTGTGCAGGACTGGAGACAGTCTAGGGGAGTCCACTAGTTAGAGAATGGAGAAGTATAACATGATGGATGCACAGAATGAAATATCATGCAGCACTCAGAAGTCGTAGACTGCATCTGTATAGAACAAGATGCAAAATCTTAAAACCTTAGTGCTGGGTGGAAAAAGTGAAAAACGATATGAAGTCCATAGCATAATACCATCCATGTGCATTTAACATATGTGCACACAAAGTAAAAATGCATGCTTACATGACCAGGCATTAATAAAGAAGTGTTTATCAATTGTATCAGACTGGTCTCCTATGGTGAGGGGAATGGTAAAGGAATGAAGACTGGAAATTGAAAGTCAATCAGTCAGTTCAGAATGGGAGGTGGCATGGATCAATCATGAGGAGGTACGATGAACACAGGCACATGATAAACTCACCCTCCACAGCTGAGCATCCTTCGTTACTAGCTCCTTTGTGAAATTGTGTGTGTGGGTACCTATACATATCTATATCTATATCTATATCTATATCTATATCTATATCTATATCTATATATGTACATCTACATCTATATCTACCATCTATCTGTATCATGTCTGTATCCTGAAATCTTCCTGTCCATTTACGCAGCAACTCTGGATCCATAAATATATTCTAACTTACAAAATATAGAAAAAATGTCTACCCAAAGATATTTACTGCAGCGTAATTTTCAATACTAGACAGTATTGAAAACACAAGGTGAAAACATAACAATAAAGATAATTATTAAGTAAACCATGGCATAGTCATTTAATATAATACCTTGCAACTACTAAATTGATGTTTACATGAAGTTTGTATTGACATTGGAGATATTATAGCATATTAATAAGTAAAATGTATGATATAAAATTTCATATATATATGAACGCAGCTGAAGTGGAGACAGGCACTGAAATATTATTAGAGGAATATCCATGCAAATGAATAGTGGCTTCATATGGGTGGTAGGATGAGACAATTTTTATCTTTCTTCCTGCATTTTTCAAATGTAATTTAATGAATAGTTACTACTTTCAAACATGTAAGACAAATTATAGCAAGAAAAGCAAGCATTGCTCCCAGTTTAAATGCAAATTTCCGAAGAAATATGACCAATTATGAGCTGTCAGTTCCTCTCCCGAGTGCAGGGAAACAGAACAAATTATGAGGGCACCTCAGCTCCTGGGACTGGGGAGCAGCTAGTGATATTGGTGTCTTTCAAGTGAGTAACAGGATGCTAAACCGGATGTTCTGACTAAGTCACTGAGGCAGAAAGAGATGGACCACTACAGTAAGAACTAGAAAAATCCACTGAAGTTGGTAGAGAGCTAGTTGAGACAACTCTTAAACCCACACTGAGGGTACACGAGAAGAGAGGGTTTTCGAGGGGTATTCTGGGGCACTGTAAGTGCACTCCCCTCTCCCCCTTCCTCAAAGAGGTGGGTGGGGCCAACCTGTCTACCCTCCAGCCTAGCAAGAAGAGCTTCAAGGAACCAATGGAGAGTTTCATGTCCCTGGCTATTAGGATCCCCTCCCAGGACATCCGGAAGACAAGAGACAGACCTACTCGCAGGGTTTATTTAGGAGAGGGACACTTGGCAACTTTGATTAAAGCTGGAAATTGGCTCTTTCATTTCTCTGGGTTTCCAAGCACCAACTGAGACACTGTTTGGCAGCTTAGACCGACAGTGCGGACTGTCTGTTAGCTGAGAGAGAGGAGGAAAGTTCAGGGACCTACCTGACTTCGTCCAGTGACAGGGGAGAAACAACCCTTCATGAGGACATATAGAATCCAAAAAAAGATGCTTCTGATTGTATTACTTATGCCAGTTACTTGGGTATTTCCTCGACAATTTGGTGGTTCAGCAGATGATTTTCTTGGTGCAAACACTGCTCGGAAGACGGGGCAAGGTCCAATCGCAGAGGTTTCACAAAGTGGGTCCCTGAGTTCGTGGGTTCACTGAGGCTGTTTCAGGGCAGGGCAAAGTCAAAATTATGCTCATTATGCTAATATTTTGGCTTTTCTACTGTAATTCTTTCATGAACATTCTGCAGAGTTTTGCAGAGATTACATGACGTGGGATAGAAACCGTGAATACAAAACCAGACATGAGGATCCAGTTTCCTGCTATTTAGCCAGACATTAAAGAAATGTACCAAAAGGTAAAACAATGCCACTCTTCTCTTTTTCTTTTGGAAAACATAGTTATTTTCATGAAAATTATCATTTATGTAACGCGTAATGGGTTTACTATTGGTATTTTAGAGAAACAATATTTTAAACGTCAGTGTCAATTTAGCCCTATCACGGCCAACATTGACAGGTATAACTAACATAAACAAAAGCTCTTTGGGCTCCCTGATAATTTTCAGGAGCCACAAGACCAAGAATACTGAGAACTGCTGTGCATCTGAACAAGGCAGGGACTCCACAGGACAGACTGAGTCTCTGAGGACCCGAGTGAGGAATACAGTATGTCTAAGAGTTTCCTCTTACTTTGAAAAGTCTGAGTAAACACACAGATGAAAACAAACCTACTACAATTATTGTTTGTGTCAGATGTCTCTCCGATATGCGCCTGAGGTAAACCAGGCCATAGAGTTCTCAGTCCCAAGGGTAAAGGTGGTAGGTGCAAGCCTCGGGCCCCTTTAAGCAGGGGGTCCAGATAAGAGTGAGTGTTTCTCAGGGAAGGGTGGGAGAATAATGGCCAGAGAATTCTCTGACCATAGAAACACACCCACAGGTACTCTTTATGGAACTCCAATTCAACTGCTTAGATGAAATCACTGAATAGAACATTAGGAGGAGGTATTGTCCTTCCTTTAATAGAGTAGTTCCTATTTTCATTTAAAAAACAGCCATTTTATTGTCTTTTAGAGCACCTCCATTTGGATGAAATTTCAGTAGCTCTTTGATTTTTATCAAAAAGTTTTTTCAACAGCTGTTCCATACTTGAAATTCTGTGATGGAAGATTAAAAATGAGTAAGAGAAGATCCATTCTCTCTAAAGACTTACCATTTAAGTGGGGACAAAGCAAACCCTTTCAAGAATTAGGAATTATGTAATCTTGATGGTAAAAGAAAATTCACTGAATGCCTTAACTTAGACTCATCTGATTTGACTTCGCCTTTTATGTACAAAGCACTGTGGGTGGATAGTTTTACAACCATTGTCAAACTTAACTTCATCTTAACCCTGAGAGTTAGATAGAGTTCACGGACTCCTTTTCAGAGGTGAGGGGACAAGGGCCCAGGACAACAATTTGCCCAAGATCACATAGCCAGAAAGCGAGGAGTCAGATTTGTAGCCCCATGGTTTTTGAACCAATGTCCTTTTCATGCTGCCATTCTTCTGCTAGATGACTTACTCATTGAAATTGGCTTATGAAGGTCTATTTCAATCTCTAGTGAGCACGTGGTTTGTGAGGAATAACTGATCTCATTCAGAAATGGCAATGCCATGGGTTGAGTGGAAAGATATTTCTTCACAAGACTGGCCTTGGGTAAACATTGATTCCCTGTGGCATCTCATGATAGTGCTCTCTTAGCCAAGTTAACAGGTCTCTTTATGTGTGGAATATGTCCCACAGCCAGATCTGGGCAGGCTCTGCTACATGTCCTTATCCTGCTGTTAGGGCTGGTCAGCCACTCAACACACATTATTTTGTACAATTATTGCAGGCTGTTGCTAGAAAAACAAATTAATTGAATTCATGCATATATTTTTAATCCAGAATTTTAGCTTTTTTTTGTAAACAATTAGAAGCAAATAGTATGTATTGATTATTTATTTTTGTTTTGCTTATATTTAAAGGGAATTTTGCCCTATCTCTATAAGCAGCATAATATGTCCTTCCTTTAACAGAGTACTTCCTGTTTTCACTTAAAAAACACCCATTTTCATCTTCCTTAGAGCACTTCCATTTGGA
Organism: Macrotus californicus; assembly: GCA_007922815.1. Classification (NCBI taxonomy): domain Eukaryota; kingdom Metazoa; phylum Chordata; class Mammalia; order Chiroptera; family Phyllostomidae; genus Macrotus; species Macrotus californicus. Next base: position 10,542 of record VMDR010028574.1, read on the forward strand.
TGAAATTTCAGTACTACTTTGATTTTTATCAAAAAGTCTTTGAACAACTACTGCATACTTGAAGTACTGTGAGGGAAGATAAAGAATGAGTAAGACAAGATCTATTCTCTTCAAAGATTTACCATTTAAGTGGAAACAGAGCAAACTCTTTCAAGAATTAGGAAATCTGTAATCTTGAGGGCAAAAGAAAATTCACTTAATGCCTCCACTTAGATTCATCTGAATCAACTGAATCAATAAATAAAAAATCCTGTGAGCACTGCCTTGGACCCCTGGTGATAAACACAGATTTCTTGAATATCACCCAACAAGTGCATCTGTTTCTAAAGTTCAGGATGAAAAACAGAAGAATGTCAACATTGAAGCTGGGTTCTGTTTTGACTTGTAGACACGCTTTTGAGACTTTCATTCCCAGAGACAGAATATTAAATCTAAGTGTTTAGTGCATGGGTTACACAGTTGGTCCAGAGTTTGAATGGGTTTGTGTTTTTGATACCCTAATACCTACTTCTGATAGGTACATTATTTGGAAAACTTAAGAGTTCATCTTCCTTCATCAACTGCTACCAGATTTTCGATACTCTCACATGGTGGCTGAAAACATTAAGTGGATTTTCCCCATGAGTAAAGGGTGGAAAGAGACATTGGCTTATTCTGGGAAAATCTTATGAGAAACAAATATAATGGCCCAGAATGAGAACACCTGAATTAAATGTTCGTTCTTCCAAATGCAAAACCTGTAATGCTGAGTTGGGTGCTTGCACTTGCCAAGCCTCAGTGTCCCCACTTGTCCGTGAGACAGTCAGACCTGACAGACACAGGTTAGATATGAGGATGACGAGGACTCCATAAGCTACCCATGTCTGAGCAAATGTCAGCAGTTATTCTTCAGGTGATGTGGACTTATTTGCCCCTTAGATTAGTTCATCATTATAGACAAATCTAATATTCAGGACACTGTTGTAGGTAATAAAAGAGTTTGCAAAGGAAATGAAATCACCCTAGCCCTGTAAGGTTGGAGACTTAGGATATTATTAGTATTTGTTACTTGAAATTACTCTGATGGATAGAGTCTTCCTCTAAGCAGCCCATATTAAATGCCAAGTATAATCTTATTGGAACAGAACTACAGCATCAGCAATGCTGCTGGAGAGTTCTTGTCAAACTGACAGATTTGACAGGCAGACAAATTAAATTTATTAAAATATTCTATCTAGCGTTTTTAAAAGACAAGGGGATTTTATACTGTAAATGGACTGTTTTCACAGTCTTATTAAAATAAATGCATAAAGTCAGTTGTTTTTCTTTGGAATTCATTAAAATGTGTTTCAGCACTTAGAAATTGCAATCCACTCGCTAACGTCTGTATACCTGGATGGTTAAAACTATTTCTCAGTCTTTGCATATAATCTGGGATTTTTCCTTTTTAAAGCAAATGGGAATTCCACATAAAAAGGAAAATTTTGTCTGCATTATATGCTACATTTCATGGAGGTATTTAGTAAAATTATTAGCAGCTTTTAGAAAGCTGATGTATCATTCCAGAGGCCATTACAAATGTCTGAGCAAATTCAAGTTTTCCTTAGACAAGAGGCTTAGCTTTGTTGTTCTTCAAAGAAATTCTATAATTTGTATTGAAGGAATATTGTCAAAGTTAATAGATTTCCTGTTTTTTTCCAGAGGCCATTTGAAATTAAGCACAATGTGCTTTAAAACTGAAATATTTATATAGACAGTGAACCAGTATCGGATAAGAATTGTCCATTTCCTCTTTGCAACACTTCCGCCTCAATTACTAATTAGACCTTAGCACAGTGGTCTTAGCCTGGAAGCAGTTTGCCCAAGGTGCCTGACCCCTGTCCTCATGGATTCCGACTTTTGGTTATGCTATCTTTATATCTCACCTTGCCCCTCAGAAATGACCTGTGTCCCTGGTGGTCTGTCTGTGGCCTTGGCCTCTTTCCTTGAGTGACAGCACCTTCTCTCTGATAACCTAAGACAATCCCTGCTTTGGACCCAGCCCTACTCCAAGAAACCCCTAATCTGCACAGCATCCTACTAGAGAACTTGCCCTAACCCTGTGACCAGAATCGTAGGCAATCAGTGCATCTATCAATCAAAGATCTTGCCTACACTGGGAGGTGAATTAATTGGTAAACTAACTGCTAATGACCTGCCATTCTTGATAGTGCCATGGCAAAAAGGTTTTGCTACAGTATATTTAAATATCACTTCTACAGAATTTATAGAACAAAACTCACTCTAAAAAATTCTGCATATAAATGACAGAAGATAAGCTATTACATTTAAATAACATGAAAAATTGTTTATTTTTCCATCAAAATTGTGTATTTGTCTTAAAAACATCATTCAGTTCTTTTATGCCAGTCAATGACTTTCATTTCTTGAAGTGGATGTCATTTCTAAGTGCTACTTCCTTTGATCTTTACAGTGTTTTTGAAAATTATACCTTGGTAATGACTCATGTTTCAGGCTATAGTGAACTATGGCTAATAGTACACCTGTCTTCTTTACCATATCAGGTTCTTAAAGTCTAGACCA
>VMDR010028575.1:0-13114 GCA_007922815.1 Macrotus californicus
CAAGTTCAACTTTTGGCTCTGCCAGTTACTATCTTGTGTGTATTTCTTATTTTTTCTAGGCCTCAAATTTCTCATTTTTAAAAATTACCTACTTCACATAGTTTTCATGAGGATAGACTGAGAAGTGCTTTATAAACCATAAACTATATAAATGAAAGGTTTTAAAGATAGTGAAAGTTAGTGGGTTAGAAGGAACCTTTGCGATCTGTTTGAGCCTGTTCATTTTATAGGAAATAGAAGCTACTAGTGTGTGGTGAGTACAGAGCTGACTGCACATCCCAGACTTCCTGCTTCCCAGACCACTGGGCTTTTTCTGTTTTGCCTTTGTTCAAATTAAGTACTAGGTACTTGTGAGAAACTTTGACTTCTTTAGGAACATAGCGGACTGTATCATTCCCAAGAGGTTGGGTAGAAAAGTACATGTGACATTAGGCAGAAAAAGGAATTTTAAGACTTTAGTTTCTTAAGTTACCAGTAATTAAAACTGCTGTCAGAGTAGTTATTGAATTTTTTTTCCTAGAATTTAGACAAAGAGAGACTTGTTATACTTTTCAGGGATTAAAATTCATCTAATACAGTAAGAAGTAAGGCCCTGTGTGGTTGCTACATAACTTTGTACTTGAAATTCAGTTGAAATTTTGCTCTAAAAACCATTGCTTCAGTATAATTTTAGTTAATTCTTAACTTATATTTAACATGAAAACTTTGAAGCTAATTGTTTTTGTAAAAGGTAGTTCTTTGGAATCTAGTTTGCCTCTTCAGTTTTCTTATTTTCTCTGAATATAGTCTTGTTTTTTCTAAATATGGAAAAAATAGTTTCAAGTTTTTAAGTTGATAGTACTAGTGGAAAGTTTTGTTATTATTTGAGCTTTGAAGAGTCACTATTTTGTATAGTATGTGTGATGTCCTGTCCTCAGGGGGGATCTTCTTTTCCTCTCTCACTGCTGTGTACTGGAGATCCCAGACTGTACCCCAGTCCTTTGTTCCTCACTCCCTTCCCCTCCATAAGGTACAGCTTATATTTCAATTACTAACCCTTGTCCCCAGTTCTGTTGTCATCTCATTTAAGAATTTCTTTTTTCCTTCCCTTCTTACCCTTCCTCTCCTAAGAGCTTTGTTTCCTGTGACATGATGAGACACATAGGGACACATTGAAGGGAGGGACCCACATTGGCTGAGGCATTTAAAAAATCCCAAACACTTTTGTGGAATATATGTATCCCATAGTTTAGATAAGTTTATAAAATGTTTACTTCAGTCATTTTAATCCCACTTGTATATTTTTACAGATAACACCTTCAAACGCTAGATGTGTGAAGTTATTTTGAATAAAAAGTTTCCAAGAACTGAGGCTGTTTTTATTTTGTTTAAATACTAATTTCTATGAGGATGCAATAAGAATTTATATAAAGTGAATGAAATTTTGTTGGCTTAAAGTTGAAAATAAGATAAACTGTTTTTGTTACATTTATTGGGGTGACGTTGATTAGTAGGATCATGTAGGTTGTACGTGTGTATTCCTATGATACAAGATCTGTTATTGCACGTCGTGCCCACCACCCAAAGTCAGACCATCTTCCTCACTCTGTGTTAGGCGCCCTCCTGCCTGCGACCCCTCCCGCTCATTTCCCTTTGGCAACCACCGAAGTGCTGTGTCCACGAGTTTCGGCTTTCCCGTATGAGTGAAATCATATGGTTCTTAACTTTTTCTGAGTGATTATTTCACTTAGTATAATATTCTCAAGGTCCATCCATTTTGTTGCAAATGGCAGTATTTCATCTTTTCTTACAGCTGAGTAGTATTCCATTGTGTATATGTACCACATCTTCTTTATCCAGTCCTCTATTGAGGGACTAGACTTTGGTTGTCTCCATGTCTTGGCCACTGTGAATAATGCTGCAGTGAACATAAGGGTTCATATATCTTTGCAGATACATGTTTTTGAGTCTTTTGGGTAGATATCCAGGAGAGGGATTGCTGGATCATATGGTAACTCTATTCTTAATTTCTTTTTTTTCTTTTTAAAGATTTTATTGACTTATTTTTAGAGAGAGAGGGGAAGGGAGGGAGAGAAACATCAATGTGTGGTTGCTTTCACGTGGCCCCCACTGGGGACCTGGCCTGCAACCCAGGCATGTGCCCTGACTGGGAATCAAACTGGCAACCCTTTGGTTTGCAGCCCGTGCTCAATCTCCTGAGCTGCACCCGTCAGGGCTTATTCTTAATTTCTTGAGGAACCGCCAGATTGTTTTCCACAGTGGCTGGACCCGTCTACATTTCCACCAGCAGTAAATGAGGGTTCCCCTTTCTCCATCATCTCTTCAACACTTGTTGTTATGATACTTGTCTTATTGCTAATAGCCATTCTAACAGGTGTGAGATGGTATCTCATTGTGGTTTTGATTTACATTTCCCTAATAGCTAGTGAAGTTGAACATCTTTTCACATAGCTGTTGGCCATTTGTATGTCTTTTTGGGAGAAGTATCTGTTCAGGTCCTCTGCCCATTTTTTAATTGGATTGTTTGTTTGGTGTTTAGTTTTATGAGTTACCCATTGTTGGAGCTTTTGTTTGCAAACATCATCTTCCATTTGGTCCATTGCCTTTTTGTTTTGTGGTCAGTTTCTTTTGCTGTACAGAAGCTTTTTGTTAGAGTACCATTCATTTATTTTTGCCTTCCCTTCCCTTCCCTTGGGGTCAAATTTATAAAATGTTCTCTATAACCAAGGTCCATAAGTTTAGTGCCTATGTTTTCTTGTATGTAATTTATTGTTTCAGATCTCATATTTGCATCTTTGATCCATTTTGAATTAATTTTTGTATATGGGGACAAACTGTAATTATTTCATTCTTTTGAATGTGGCTTTCCAATTTTCCTAGCACCATTTATTGAAGAGGCTTTCTTTTCTCCATTGTGTGTTTTTGACTCCTTTGCCGGAAATTATCTGCCCATATACACATTGTTTTATTACCAGGCTCTCAATTCTGTTCCATTGATTTGTGTGTCTGTTTTTCTGCCAGTACCATGCTGTTCTGATTATTGTCGCTGTGCAGTATCATTTGAAGTCAGGTAGTGTGATAATTCTGGCTTCATTCTCTTTTCTCAGGATTGCTTTGGCTATTTGGGGTCTTTCGTGGTCACATACAAATCTGATGATATATTTGCTCTATTTCTTTAAAAATTGCCATTGGGATTTTGATTGGGATTGCATTAAATCTTTATTGCTTTGAGTAATATGGCCATTTTAACTATGCTGATTCTTCTAATCCATGAACGTGAATATCTTTCCAGTTCCTTGTATCTCTTTAAATCTCTTTTAATAATACTTTGTAGTGTTCAGTATATAGGTCTTTCACATCCTTTGTTAAGTTTATTCTTAGATATTTTATTCTTTTGGTTGCATCTGCAAAAGGAATTGTTTTTTTCATTTCTTTTTCTGAAGTTTTGTTGTTAGTATACAGGAAAGCAATGGATTTTTGTACATTGATTTTGTATCCTGAAACTTTTTGTATTTGTCTGTTGTTTATAATGGTTTTTTGGTGTAGTCTTTAGGGTTTTCTTTGTACAGAATCAAGTCATCTGCAAAAGGTGACACTTCTGCTTCTTCCTCTGCAATTTCGATGCCTTTTGTTTTATGCTCTTGCCTTTTATTTCATTCTAGCTCTGGCTGGGTCTCCCAGCACTGTGTTGAGGGAGAGTTGGTGAGAGAGGGCGTCCTCGTCTTGTCTTATATGGTCTTTATCACGTTCAGGTTCTTTCCTCCGACACCTGTTTTATTGAGTGTTTTAATCGTGAATGGACGTTGTATCTTATCATGCCTTTTCTTTGGTGATAAGATCATCTGGTTTTTAGCCTTTGTTCTGTTAATGTGGTGTATTACGTTGATTGAGTTGCACATGTTGAACCATGCTGGTGCCCTGGAATGAACCCCACTTGATCGTGATGTGTTATTTTTTAAAATGTATTGTTGTATTTGATTTGCTAGTATTTTGTTAAGGATTCTTGATTGTATTCTTCAGAGATATTGGTCTGTACTTTTCTTCTTTTGTGTTTCCTGGCTTAGTTTTCGTATCAGGGCTATTTTGCCCTCATAAAATATGTTAGGAAGTATTGCCTCTTCTTCAGTTTTTTGGTGGAGTTTGAGAAGGATCAGTTTCAAACCTTTGAATGTTTGGTAGAAATTCACTAGTGAAGCCATCTGGTCCTTGACTTTTTTTGGGGGGGGGAGTTAGTCTTGATGGTTTCAATTTCCTCTCTGTTGACTGATCTATTTAGATTTTGTCATTGTTCATTATTCAGTCTAGGAAGGTTTTACATTTCTAGGAATTTATCCATGTCTTCTAGGGTATTGAATTTGGTGCCATATAGTCTTTTCATAGTATTCTGGTGTGATCCTTTGTATATCGGTGATGTCTGTGGTAACTTCTCTTTCATTTCTGATTTTGTTTATATGGCCCTTTTCTCTTTTTTCCTTAGTGACTCTAGACAGGGGTTTATCAACTTTATTAATCTTTTCACAGAACCAGTTCTTTGTTGTATTAATTTTTTGTATGGTCTTTTTGTTCTCTGTTTCATTCTCTCTACTCTAATTTTTATTATTTCCTTTCTTCTGCTGACTTTGGGTTGCTTTTGTTCTTCTTTTTCTAGTTCTGTAAGATGTAATGTTAAGTTGTTTACTTGGCATTTCTCTGGTTTCTTGAGCTAGGCCTGTAATTATATAAACTTCCTTCTTCTCGTTGCTTTTGCTGCATCTCAGAAGTTTTGGCGTGTCGTGTAGTTTTTCTTATTTGTCTCTCTATATCTTTAGATTTCACCTTTTATTTCTTCTTTGACCCAGTCATTTTTTAGTAGATGTTGTTTAATCTCCACATATTTGTGGATTCTTTGCTTCCTTTTTTTGCAGTTGATTTCTAATTTCAAGGCATTGTGGTCAGAGAATATGCTTGGTATAATTTCAGTCTTCTTGAATTTGTTGAGGCTAGTTTCGTGACCCAACGTGTGGCCTATCCTTGAGAATATTCCATATGCACTGGAGACGAATGTATCATCTGATGGTCTGGGATATATGTCCATTTGGTCTAATGCAGCACTTATGGCCTGTATTTCTTCATTGATTGTCTGTTTGGATGGTCTATCTAGAGTTGTCAATGGAGTATTAACGTCTCCAACTATGATTTTGTTTTGGTCTTTTTCTCCCTTTAGTTCTGTGAGTACTTATCATTATAAAATGTCCATTTTTTTCTCTTGTTATTTTTAAATCTATTTTGTGAGATTAAGTATGACTACACCTGTGAAGAAAAGATTTAACATTACTTTAGCTGATAAGCTTGTGACATTTTTTCTCTGAAAAACAGGACTTTAAAAAAGAATAAAGCTCATTACAGATGCCCCTTGACTTACAACAGGGTCATGTCCTAATAAACTTATTGTAGGTTGAAAATATTGTAAGTCAGAAATGCATTTGGTGTACTTAACCCACCAAACGTCATTGCTTAGTGTAGCCTACCGTAAGCGCGATCAGAACACTTCCATTAGCCTACAGTCGGGCAGTTATCTTGAGTTTCATCTCAAGAGGAATTGCCTTCCTCTTCTCACGAGCAGCAGGAGACACAGGTGTTTTGTAGACATGATGGGGTTTGAAAACACGAAAAACGGTATCTAAAAAATGCTGGAAAACACAGTACACTGTAGAGTATCAGTTGTTCATCCTTGTGATTGTGTGGCTGACTGGGAGCTGAGATTTGCTGCCACTGCTCAGGCATCACAGGAGAGTGTCATACTGCATGTTGTTGGCCCGGGTCACAGGAGAGTATCATACTGCATGTTGTTGGCCCGGGTCACAGGAGAGTGTCATACTGCATGTTGTTGGCCCGGGTCACAGGAGAGTGTCATACTGCATGTTGTTGGCCCGGGTCACAGGAGAGTGTCATACTGCATGTTGTTGGCCCGGGTCACAGGAGAGTGTCATACTGCATGTTGTTGGCCCGGGTCACAGGAGAGTGTCATACTGCATGTTGTTGGCCCGGGAGAAGATCAGAATTCAAAGTACAGGTTCTACCGAATGCATAATACTTTCACATAAAGTTGAAAAATTGTAAGTGAAACCATCAATTAAGTCAGGGATCATCTGTACGTGTAGTTTCATCACAAAGGTGGAACTTGTACCCACCATAGAGAAAGTTTAGTTCCTTTATATAATAAATGTTAGGTATTGTTTTTCTTTTTTAGGTTTTAGGTTTTATAGGTGTTGTTAGCTGTACTACAATTCTATAGGTTTTCTAGAACTAGGTATTGTTTTGATTTATATTTTTTCATTGCTATTCATAGGAATGTAGGAGGGTGAATATTTTATGCTAATTTTGCAGCTGAGGAAACTAACAACCAAAGATGTGAAGAGTTTTGCTGAAGATTACATGGTTAGTGAGTAATGGAACTGAGATTTGAGCTCATGTCTGGCTCCACAGTTGGTGGTGGTGAGATTATTTAGGGAGAATGTGGGTTGATAGGTAAACAGTTACTTGCAATTAAAATAGTTATGCACAACGTGCTGTCAGGGTGGAGAATAGGAAGCATCTAACTGTTAGGGAGGTCAGAAAGACTTTATAGAGGTGAATCACTGGTGAAGTGATTCTTAAGGGATCAGAATGCATCTGATATTTTGTGCTGTGGAGACCGGACTTTATCCTTTGGGGGATTGGGAGGTACTGAAGGATTTCAGCAGGAGGGATGATGTGACCAGCTTCATATTCTTACAGAGATAAGGTGGCCATAAAAGGGAGTATACTCGTAGTGTGGGCGCACTCACAGTAGGGAGACCCACAGGAGAGCTGTGGGGAGGTGAAGAGGCTGTCGTTAATGACAGGAGTGGAGACACAGAAAGGAGGGAATTGGATTTCAGCTTTTAAAAATTAAAGAATATACAGATGTTCTCACTTATTTCTCCCTGTCAAAAATACTGAGATCTGAAAGTTTGTGTTTAGAAGATAGACTGTTTTCATCATCTTTGGATTGCTGGTTTGGAAAGAACTTGCTCTTAATTGTTAAGAGTGTATACATTTAGGATAATAGTGATGCCTTTTAGTCACAAACCCATTGAACTTTAGATGGAAGTGGAATTTATGCCTGGATTATGGTAATAATGTAACCAAAACTTTTCAGTATAGAATTTACACAGTCCTATCATTTCAGGATGCAAAGCTAATATTACTCAAAATGATGAGCATTGTTTTATGAATGACTTCTTTTGTTCCATTCTTGCTCATTCTAAATAATTTCTTAGAAATTTCTGATTGAGTTCTGCAGGCAGGAAGAATGCTGTATTGTCAGTCTTTTTGACATCGTGTCCTCCTGGGCAAATTCCTACCAATTTGATGCTACCCTGCATCTTGTCTTTTCCTCATATCTTGAGCTGGAAGGGAAGCTGTTGCAGTGTTCTAGTCTGCCATGTGATAGGTGGAGTTTCTTGGATTGTCTGTAAGAACAGTCTTCCTATTGTGTTAATGAGGTCAAAAAAAGTTTAAAATAATATGCATTTAGTGTTTAGTATCTAATCAATCAGAAATTTCATTTATATATCTAGATGTATCTTTGTCTAAAATTACAAACTACAAAGGAAAATGATAGTTATCTTTTTGCTTGATAATGAATAAGGTCTTTTCCTGAACAATGGCATCACTATTTAATGGATGCTGCATGCTGACCGTAGTGGAATGAATGAGAAGTCTAGGAATTAGTAAACCTTATCTTGTAAATATTTTCGTAATCTGCCCCGTATCACCTTATTAGCACAGCATTAGTTTACACCTTGTTGATTGGGATAATAAAATATCTCCCTACATCCAGTCTGTGTTTCTTAAATCCACATTCTGCAGGTACCTAAATCTCTTTTACACAAATCTGACACTGTCCCACCCATGTCTCTGTGAGTCTCTTAACTGCTAATGAGTTCTGCTAAATGCTTGGAGAGTGGCATAATCAGAGTGGCTCCTTGGACATTTAATTTCCATGAAGTCTCACTAGCTTAACAATTTCACACTTACACAAAGAGACATACTTAATTTTGTAATGTATTTTAATGAATTTATATCTTCAAGTGTTATTTTACTTAATTACATGTAATAGTATTTATTAAAATACCCGAGAAAAGACAGGAATGCTCAGAGTATAATACTGAAAAGATAATATCACACCATGTTGCTTTTAATACAAGGTGAGGGCACTGAGGGAAGAAATTTGTCTTAGTTCTCATATTGGGTACCCCACACCAATCAGAGGGCCCGGCCCATTACAGGCCCTCCACAGCATGTTTAAATGAACAAGTGAAATCTGTGTAGTGGAGAAACATGTTCTGGTATGGAGTACATGATGTGCACTGGTGCATTCTGGGTCGCTAACGTAGATGGATGTCTGTGAGATGTTGGCAAAGGGCAACGATTTTGGTATTCTTGCCCTTGTCCCTGTAACCTGTGCTTGTATCTCATTCATTTTAGGCACAGATCTTTTCTAATGGCTCATAGTATTACTTTAAAAGAAATTTCCATCAGTAATTTGAGTTAAAATGATTACTTGTGCTGAATTAACCTAGAAGAGAAACAGCTGAGAAAGAAATGTAGAAGACTTTGAAACAGATATTGGAGTTCAGAATTCCCAACTATTCTAAGTTAGATTTGTGGGCCTTAAGTCATTGTACCAAAAGGAGATAAAATTTTATGTGGAGAAATGAGTTAGTCTTGCCATATACTCAACTCCTGTCTTTCTTTCCTCCTGCTACGTTAACTCGGCAGAACACCGACCCCTAGGGCAGTCTTCATCATTCACCTCCTGCGTTCCTCGGAGGCAGGGATGGTTGACTGTTGCTGGGATTACTGTAGTGCCCTCTGACAGCTGTGCCTCCACGTCTTGCCTCCAGCCCGTCCTTTCGCTGTCCCCAGAATGATCTGCCTGTAACAAATCTGATTGTTAGTCTTCAGGATTAAAAATCAAAGTCCTCAGTGTGGAAAACCACTCTTAGAGATCTGGCCTCTTGTCGGTGTCTTACCTGACCTTTTAGCTCTTTCCCACATGTTTTCTGTACTCCAGACACATTAACCATTTGCATTTCTCTGAGTGTTCCATGCTGTTTTTATGCCACTGAACGTAGGATGTTTCTTTTTCCAGGCATGCTTTTTGCTCCTTGCCAGTGTCGTCAATCACACGTCGTTTAAAACTCCCAAAGTTACCTCTGGGAAACTTCAGAGTTTTCTTTCCCATTCTATATTAGGTAGTACCCTATGGCTGACGTTCCCAGTGGTACCTAACCCAGTATATTGTCCGTGTGCCTTCTTTCTCACTAGACCTTTTTGAATACTGGTGAGCTTTTTTGAGTACTAGATAATCTTATTATCACTTTAGTTCATAATCCTTGTTGCTGGTTTGCCTAGAACTTTAGTTAATGTATGATAGTTAATTTATCAGAAGCCTCACATGTGCCCAACAATGTGTCCTGGGTATTATGAACATTTGAGAAAAGGAAGAATGGGGTCCCAGCCCTCCTCGTAAGTTAATTGTGTGGACAAAATGGTTCCTGAAGTAATTAGAGACTAATAAAGTACAACATTAAATGAGGATTTAGGTAGAATGGTTTGAGAATAAAGATATAATTGAAAATTTCAAATCCCTTGGCATTTTATATGTGCTCTTTATTCAGTTTTTCCCTGTTAGTAGTAGTAATACGACTATTAACACGCTACACTTTCTACTTGTTATCTCGTTGTGCTTACCTGCACCACTAGAATATAAGTTTTATGAGGAATTTCCATCTCTGTTGTTCACTGGTATTTCCAGGGTTGGACACAAGGTAGGTCTAGTGCAACGGATGGAATGATGTTCAGAGAAGGAAGTAACCACTAGGAGATGGTATTTATGAACTACTTCATGAAGAAGTTACATCCTGGAGCAGGCCTTTAAAGTTAATGTTTTATTAGATAAATAATTAAAAATTACCAATTTTATTTTTATGAGTTTGTTCAGGTCATAGGTTCCTCCTGATTTTCCCCTAAAGTTTTGTAAGGTTTGTACAGCCCTCATTGTTGACTTCTTTTTGAGAGTTTGACAGCAAAGCCTATTTAACCAGTGTGAGTTTTGCTGACCCTTTCCTTACATACTTGTTGCAGTAACGCTTCACTTCAAATGTTTATTAGCAAAATGAAATGTGTTTGAAAAGTAGGTCTGCTGGAGGCAGTAACATGTTTTATACAGGTCATTACACAATAAGTTGTTATGAAACCTGAGAGCTAATCTTTTACTTTGCATCCACTCAGAATAACCACAGATGAGTTCAAATTTGTAGGCATATCAGGGTCCTGGTTGTTTTGTGAATTAGAGATCATAATTGACTATTTGCCTGTAAGTTTTTGTTTAGCAAATCTTGATCAGACTTTTAAATGTTGCATATATACATATGTCACATAACTTATAATTGCATTTTCCATTTCTATAGAATTTCCTTTTCTGTTTCTTTACCTCCCCAGACTAACAAAATAACAATTGGATTTGGAATTAAAACTATTAAAAATGTTAAATCACCAAAAAGGCCTGTAAGTGGAACGTGGTCATAATACTGATTTGCATTGTATTTTAGAAAATAAAATTACTAGTTGGTCTCTAGGATTGGCTTATTTTTTTGCATTTTTCGTTTAAGCACAGAATTAGATATTCTTAGGTTATTATACCTGAAATAAGTTCATAATAAGTAAGCATCTAGTCTACTCACTTTATTTTAGAGGCCAACCCTCTGTTATGCTATCACTTTAAATTTTAAGGTTGTACTACTTCTGGAATATATATAGTCCTGAAGACATTTTAAAAGGACATTATTTTAGTGAACTGCTAGAAGCAAGTGGCTGAAATTTGTCCATCCACCACCAGCCAGATTGGGTGTGAGTGAAGTTTTGGCAGTACTTTTCCATTTCGGTTTACTGGTTTAGTTCACAAAGGGGCGATTTTTATCAGTCTGATTTTAAGCCATGAAAAACTCCGCTGTCTCTCTAAATTGATAGTTTTTGACAACCTGAATGTGAGGATTCACATATTTCCCATAGGAAGAGTTTTAACCAATAAATGTATATTGAGGGAGCCATCAGGAACAAGATTTTTAAAACTTCAGTCTTTTTTTGTGGCTTTTTTGTTGACTCTAGGAGTTGTGCACTTAAAAAAGTCATATGGGTTAACTCTTGGATTCTCTTAAATAGAAAAATGGAGAAAAGTCTTGAAGGATCATATAGATATTCTACATTTCCTTTTCTTGTATTCTTTGTGATATTTTCCTATGACTTACATTTTATTTAAAATGTTTTATACAAAAAATAGCACCTTGTATTCTGTGATTTTTAGTTTGTTTTTTTAAAGGAGGAATTCATCTTTTTTTTTGTGGGGAATAATTGGTAAATATAATGGGTTGCATAAGAAGAAAATTATTAAAGATGTGGAAGAATGTAGACAACCTCAAGTTGCTACTGGTATAATTCCTGGGTATAGTTGCCTAATATCAATTAAGTTGAATTATTTATTTTTAGTCATTTGTGTTCATATATTATACTTTTGATTTGAAGAATACTCTGCTAGACTTTTAAAAGCCTCTTAGTTTGACTTAGTTTGAAATTTAATTTGTTGAGTTTTTTAAAAATTATACCTTCTAATTATTGCCTGTGTTTGGTATGGCAAGTTAGTAATTGCTCTTTGTTCTCTTTCAGATCCCTGCATGTCGCTGAGTCCGCCATGCTTTACAGAAGAAGATAGACTCAGTCTGGAAGCTCTTCAGACAATACATAAGCAAATGGATGATGACAAAGACGGTGGAATTGAAGTAGATGAAAGTGATGAAGTAGGTGGAAAAATTTCTCCTGCATTCTCGTAACACACAACAAGGTTTCAGCATTAAATTTTCCCATTATTTGTTGTAGTGCCAAGCAGCCATAGACAATACATGATCTAATGGGATAATGGGAATGGCTGTATTCCAATAAAACTTTATTTGCAAAAATAAGCAGCAGGCTGTGGTTTGCCAACCCTTGCTATAAAATCTTGTGTTCTTAAAGTTTATTTATTTATTTTTCTTTCTCACTTATCTATTGCTTGCTGTATTTTGCTCCAGGTCAGCAATTTTTAACTGGTATGCCACAGCACACAGATGTGCTGCAAAAATTTTTAAAATATGCAATACCCGACTAGTCAGGAGCACTGACCTTTTTTCCCTTAGATTGTCAAATAAAAAACTGACAACAGCCAACATGACAATAGCTATTTAGTATGAATTAATCAAAATTACTTTTATTGTCAGGTCAGCAAAAAAAATACATTTTTTGATGTGCTGCAGAATTTTAGTAATTAGTTTATGTATGCTGTGGGATGAAGAAGGTTGAAAATTGCTGATCTAGGTATTTATTATCTTGTGTCTAGATTATCACCTCTAAATTTCCCCCCTCTAATCCATTTGAATATCACTTTGAGAGTATTTTTCTCTGGCTAGAAAACTTAATAGTGATTTCTTAGTGCTTATTAGATCAGATATTAACTCTTTGTTTTATATTTAATGTCTCTAAATTAACTGACTTGTGCTGATTGAGATTATCTCTTCTCATTGTGGTTAAATCATTTTGGTATTTAGAGTCCAGTGACGTTAATGTTGGAAGCATGGCTTCCAGTTATAAATAGTCCAATTTATTTCATTCATCCATAGAACCGCAGATGATAGTGTAATCCTATTTTATACTGTGCTTCCAACTTAAGAAGTATTTGAAGTATTTAAATATGCTCTGTCATCAGGTAGAATGAGTGAAATGAAATGGATGGATTATTGAGTTTTACTATTACTGGAAACCAACATGAAGTAGTTGTTATTTATTGTCATTTGATTATATTTAGTAACTCATTCTTTCATCATCATCAGCATTTCTTTCCTTTCTCCCTGTGCACACACACACATGCACAATCAAGCTTTAAGATTACTTTTAGTAATAATACTCTGGATTGTTAGTGATGAATTGTTCTTTCTACTCTTCTCAGGATTGTCTAAGTGGTATACTTTGTTGTCAATGTAATTGTTTAAGAATTGAATATTAAATATGCTAACATAAA
>VMDR010028576.1:0-13094 GCA_007922815.1 Macrotus californicus
TCAAGTAGCCCAGAGGAAGTTGGGGGATGGAGGACAAGAAACAGAGAAAACAAATGAACAAAAACAGCAGACTTGAGCCCTAACATATCAATAATTACATTAAATGTAAAAGGTATAATTACACCAATTATAAGACTGAAATTTTTAAAAAATGACTGTATGCTGTTATAAGAAACTTACTTCAAATATGATATAGGCAGGTTGAAAATACAGAAATGAAAAAGCTACACCCTGTAAACATTAATCAAAAGAAAGCAGGAATAGGCAACTCCATAGGGACAGAAAGTAGATTAATGGTGATTACCAGAGGCTGAATGCAGCAAGCAATGACTGCTAATGGTTTCTTCTGGGGGGTAATGAAATGTTTTAGAAACAGTAGTGATGGTCACACAACTTTGTGAATACGCTGAAAACCACTGAATAGTACACTCTATAAGGGTAAATGTTATGGTACGTGATCCAGGATGGCAAATAAGGACTTGTTCACCACCACCAGCCATTAGGAAAACGCAAGCTAAGACCAGGGTAAGCTATCATTATCACATGCCTATCACAATGACTTTTTTTCCAAATAAAAAAGTTACAAATACCAAATGGCAGTGAGGATGCAAAGAAACCAGATTTCTCGTATATTGCTGGTGAGAATGTAAAATGGTACAACCACTCTGAAAAGCAGTATGGCAGTTTCTTTATTAAACTTATGATCCAGCAATTGTGCTCATAGATATTTAACCCAGAAAAATGAAATGTTATATATACTATTGCTCATAGAAATTTGTATTTGTAATAGCCCAAAACTGGAAGCAACCAACATGTACGATAATAGACGAATAGCTAGCCAAATTGTAGTATTATCTGTGGAATACTACTCAGCAATAAAAGGGAACAGACTATTGATATATGCAAGAATCTGGATGAATACCAAGGGCATTATTTTAAGTGAAAAAAGCCAACCTCAAAAGTCACCTGCTATGTGGTTCCATGTATGTACAACTCCCAAAATGCCGAAGTTATAAATACAGAGAACAGATTAATGGCTGTCTGGGGTCAGGGACGGCTGGGGAAAGAGGGCAGGTGTAAGTATGAAGGTGTAAGGGTAGAGCGGAGGGGCTCTTTGTGGTGATGGAGTAGTTCTGCATCTTGACTGAAGTGGTGGTCACAAGAATCTACACATGTGATAAAGTGATTCAGAACTACATACACTTTATACATATGTCATTTGCCTAGCTTTTGCACTATACTTAAATGAGAAGTAACTAATGGCAGAAACTGGTAGAGGGTACATGGAACCTATCTTTGTAACTTCATATGAGTATATAATTATTTCAAAATAATTCAAAAGTAACTATCAAAATTAAAATTTTGTTTTTTAAAAAAGAAGTCTGGCCCTGGCTGGTGTGGCTCAGTGGCTTGACCACTGGCCTGCCAGCCAAAGGGTGGCCAGTTTGATTCACAGTCAGGGCACGTGCCTGGGTTTCAGGCCAGGTCCTCAGTAGGGGGTACGCAAGAGGCAGGCACACACTGACAATTCTCTCCCTCTCTTTCTCCTTCCCTTCCCCTCTCTCTAAAAATAAATAAATAAAATCTTTTAAAAATAAAATAAAATAAAAAATAAGTCTGTTCATAAAATTATTTCCTCTTTCAGCAAACATTATGAGCACCCCTTAGTTCCAGGTTCTTGCCAGGTACAGGGAAATACAATTCATACCTTCAACGAGCTTCCTGTTCAGTGTTAGGAAGACAAGTCAGACAATGTAACACAGAAAACTAATGTAATTCTGCACTCTGAAGAATAAATTCTGCTCACCAAAACCAATACCTGCATCAAGCTGCTGCTCTCCGTTCATTTCCACAGCACACAGACGGTCTCCTCCCCAAAGAATAGGCCTTACAGTTCTGCTATGTTCTGAAGATTACTCGCAGGTCTCAAGCAACCATCAATAGGCATCCAAGGGTCCAAATGAAAATGCTAAAAAATAAAAAAAATAAAAAGAACACATGAATAGCCTGAAGCCCAAGTGTGTTTACTCATTCATAAGACAGGGCACTCCAGTGGGTTGAGAGGACAGATAAAACAAAAATACTTTGGCAGAATAGATGAGATTAGAGAAAAGTTTGACACCTTTTCTAATTTTTAAGGCTCTGTGTGTGTGGAGAAGGAGCTCTATCAAGATATTGATACCTAAAAATCACAAGAAATTAATGTATAAATGAATCATTACCCTTTAAACTTAGATTATAATATGGGTTGGACAAAAAGTCCATTTAGTTTTTCCACAAAATAAAAGACACATTTTTCATTTTCACCAATAACTTTATTGATTTGGATATTTTGAGTATGTCGGCTACCTCCTGCTATTGGCTCCTAGTGGGTAGAGGCCAGGGGTGCTGCTAAACATCTTCCAATGCATAACACAGCCCCACAGCAAAGAATTTTTTGGCCAAAACATTAACAGTACCAAGAAACTTTGCAAACTATTTCTGACATGTTCCATCAGTCACATCCCCTTCTCCAAACACTGCATAAATCTTTTTTTTGCATTTCAGTTGTGCTTTTACCTGTCTTAAAATAAATAATAAAGCATAATACACCAAAAATGGTGCATATTTTCTTTCATCTTCAATTTTAAAATGGCTGTACAGAATGATTCACCAATTTTGCTAAGTTTTTCTTAAATGCATGCTGATAGGACAGCTGTCACAATACAATCTAACGGAATTTTTATGAATGAAGTTAAAGACAACTAAGTGTTACTAGAGCCATCAAAAGGAAAAATGAAACAAACTTTTTGGCCAACCCAATACTTATCGCCATGATTCCTCTCCACAAAAACTCTGATTCGTAATGAACTCCTGGGTTGTGGGGGAAAGTTACCTTTCAACGCTCTGTCTTACCTAATGAATAATATTGAGGTTATAGTATATTACCTTATTTAGTTTTCCATTTCATTTATCTAAAATATTATGCAGAACCAAAAAGTATCAACTATACAAATCTGTCATTACACTTATAAAAGAGACTCTCTCCAAAATAAGCTCTGAACTCACTTATTCTTTTTTACAACAGCTTTACTGGGATATAATTCACATACCAAAATTTACCATTTTAAGTATGAATTGAAGAATTTTTAGTAAACTTGTGGAGTTGTATACCCACCACTCTAACCCAATTTTAGCATATTCCTATTGTCCTGAGATGAAGCTTCATTCCAGTCCCCAGTTCCTCCCCACGCCCTCCCTAGCTTCAGGCAACCATCAATCTGCCTTCTCTTTCTAGAGAGTGTGACTTTGCTGGGCATTTCACATAAATGGAATCATACAATATATGGTCTCTTGCTTCTGGATTCTTTCACTTAGTATGTTTCTGACGTTCACCCCTGTTGCAGCATGGATGAATCTATTTAATCTTGCTTTACATACATGTAAAACAAGCTAAGATATTGCCTTTGTATATGCCTAGTAGGTTATAAAAAGTAAATGAAAGGAGGAAAAGGAGTGGCTACAGGAAGGAATGATATAACTAACTAAATGACAACAAGGGCAACAGCACAAAAAACTGTGAGTGGGATAAGCACTCAACAAGCCATAGCCACAGTGGGTGATACAGGGCCAAGCAACTGCACACCTCTCAAAAAGATTTTGAGTGTGTTTTAGAACCCACAAGTAATCAGCACGTAATCAGTTCTCATGAAAGGACTTGAAACAGTAGGAAAAAATTTAATATACCCCTTGAAAAGGTATAAGCTACCTGAAGCACAACAGCTTCAGGTGCATGCATAAGAGGGATACCTTGGTTCTAGTTTGAGCTCTATTAATCACTATCAATCTTATACAGACCATATTATGTCAACTTTTAATCTGTAAAATGGGCATAAGATATTTTCCAAATTCAAAATTGTATTTCATAATGAACATACAGAACGTCTTAACTATTAAAATCATGAATATCCCATTTGAGACAACTGCTAGTTAACTCACAATCCCATCATACAACACAAGCACTGAACCCACATTTTCAGAGACTGGCAGTAAAATTTAAAGTCACTAAATATGCTCCCTTTTCTGTTTACTTTGCTACCCGAGCCCAGATCATTTACACTTTACCACTCCACGTATCAATTCATACATTTAGCAAACACCAGCTCACATTCACTGTTCTGTGGGATAAGGATGAAGTTAGACATGGTTCCTGCTTTCATAAAGCTTGTTTCAACACGGGGTAGACAGATTAAACCAACTATTTAAAATAATTCTTTGAAGTGCTATGAAGAAAAAGCAGTGGGTGCTGAGATAAAACATAATGGCAGACCTAATATAAACTAAGAGGCCATTGACAGCGTCCTTGAACAAAATGGTATTGAAGCTGAAACTAAAGGGGAAATAGCAGTCTGGCAACAGGGGAAGGGAAAGAATACTCCAGGCACAGGAAACAGGACATACACTGTTGGCCAAGAAGTCCATATGGTTTTTTCCCATTTTTCATTTTCACAATACTTTATTGACTTGGATATTTTGAGTACGTCAGCCATCTCCCACTATTGGCTTCTAACGGGTAGAGGCCAGGGGTGCTGCTTAACATCTTCCAATGTATAAGACAGCCCCACAGCAAAGAATTACTTGGCCAAAATGTCAAAGTTCCAAGAAATTTCACAAACCACTTTTGACACATTCACTCAGTCACAGCACCTCCTTTATACACCACACAAATCTTTTCTTGCGTTTCAGTTGCCTTTTTACCTTTCTTGAAATTATAAAGCATAATATGCCAAAAATGTTACGTATTTCCTTCCAACTTCAATATTAAAATGGCTACACAAAAAATTCACCAATTTTGATGGTTTTTTTAAATGCATGCTGATATGGCACCTGTCACAGTACAATCTAACAAAACTTGTATGAATGAAGTTAAAGACAACTAATAAGCACTACGAGAGCCATTGCACAGAAAACATAACAGGCTTTTGGGCCAACCCAATACAAAGGCTCTAAGGTAGGAAGGCACTGAGAGGAAGCCCCTGTGGCTGGAGCATAGGAACCAAAGGGTAAGTGGCACAATAAAACTAAACAGTAAAAGAAAGAACAGCAGCAGCTAATATTCACTCAGGATATACTATATGCTCAGCACTGTCCTAGACACTTAAACATATTAACTCATTTAATACTCCCAATAACTCCATGGTGAGCACTGTCATGAGGCAACAGGCACAGGCCAGGTCCTTGACCTACTCAGGGTCCCACAGGCAGCAAGTAACAGAACTAGGTTTCAAACACAAAATGTCTGTATTCCATGTCCTCAAACACTATAGAATACTGTCTTCCAGCAGAAGTAACTGAGGGTTTTTTAAGCAGAGAAAATAAACAAACGATCGAATTTGTTTGTTTGTTTTTTAAGAAATTGTAACAGAGTGACAGCAAAGACAATATAAAACTATAAAATTTCAACATGGCAACAGACACCTTAAATAAAATTCAAAGATAAGAGAGTAGACCTTGAAAGTTCTCTAAAAAAAAAAACTTTTTTGTAACTAGGTATGGTGATAGATGTCAACTAGACTTATTGAAGTGGTCATTGGCAAATATCCAATCATTATGTTGCACCTGAAATTAATGTGTTATATGGCAATTAAATTTCAATAAAAATGAATAAGTAAAATGGAAGAGATGACTGAGAATATTAGCAAAATATAAAATAATGGGTTAATTTCCACATACAAGCTCACGTAATCCAACAAGAAAAATGGGCAAAATATGTAATTAACCCACATTTTAAAAAATCAAAGATAATATTTATAAAAATGTGTTCAATCTTACTGGTATTAAGGAAAATAAGAATTTTTAATTATTATTTTTTCCAACTTTCAAGTTGGTAAAAATTTTAAACTAAAAGTATCTGATTTTGGCAAAAACAGTAAATAAATGAGAGAACTTGGGGTATAGATTGGTAACACCTCTTTGGAGAGGAATTTAATGATAAGTAACTTGTAAGATTTAAAAGGCAAACTCTCAGAGCAATAACTCTACTACTAAGAATCTGTCATACAAAACACATGTGTGGAAGGCTTCATAACCAACGATATCTGCCACAGGATGACCTGTAACAGGGAAAAGTAGAGGCGAGACAACGTATATGTCCACCAAGTGAGAATGAAGTGGCTGCACAGATCATGACACACTACACTAGGAAACGTCCTACAACTGTTAGAAGAACTTAGATACATCCATAAAAACACATGGGAATGTTGTCTATATTGCAGAGTGAAAAAAAGCAAGTGAAGGACAACATTATTTACCTTAACTTTTAAAAGTCCTGTGTTCAGCCCTGGACAGTGTGGCTCCATTAATTGGAGCATTGTTCAGTAAGCCACAAGGTTGCAGGTTCAATTCCTGGTCAAGGCACATACCTAGGTTGTGGGTTTGGTCCCTGGTCAGGCACGTACAAGAGGTAACCAATTAATGCCTCTTTCTCACATCAATGTTTCTTTCCCTCTCTCTCTCCCTCCCCCTCTCTTTAGAATAAATTAACATGTCCTCAGGGGAGGATAAAAAATATAAAAGTCCTGTGTTCACTGTTGGACTTTCAGTCCAGACAGTAGCATAGGTAAACACAGTATTTCCATTCTCCCACAACCACATCAAAGTGACAACTAAACTACAGAACAACCATCACTCAGAATCACCTGAAATCTGGCTGAATGGAAGTCCTACCACTAGGGAATTAAAGAAGCTACATCATGTCTGGTAGGAGCGGCAGAGATGAAGAACAGCCTAGTCCTACACCTACAAGGGTTGGATAAAAATCAGGAGGGATACCTCGCCTGTAGAGGTCCCCCCAAGGAGTGAGGGTTCCCAGACCCACACCAGGCCTCCAAGCTCAGGGTTCCAGCACCAGGAAGAGAAGTCCCCATAACTTCTGACTGTAAAAACAAGTGGGAATTGAGGCTGAGTGACACAATAGGCTTATGGAGTCCCAGGCAGTTCCTCTTAAAGGGCCCACACATGGACTTACTCTGATTCACTTCTTTTGAGGTCCAGCACTGGAGAAGTACCTTGAAAATAAACAAGGACAGAAAGGGAGGAATTGAATTGCTTGGCATCAGGGCAAGAGCTAGGGGGGCAGCTTTCTCCCAGGCAGAAGTGCTGGCAGAGGCCACTGTTCCTTTGATGAGCCCTTCCCCGACAGAGCCAGCAGGTAGGTGCCGTATCTGAGTCTCCATCAACCTGCTCACACTGTTTGCCTCACCCTGCTGATTCCCTGAGTCCCTACACCACCCACCTTGGTGAAGGAATAGATTTACAAGTCCAGGAAGCACAGAGAGTCCCAAACAAGATGGACCCAAAGAGGCCCACACCAAGACACATCATAATTAAAAATGCCAAAGGTTAATGCTAACAAATGAAATGTTAAAGGGTTTTCTTTAAAAGGAGAAAAAAAAATTTTAAATATGAACAATAAAATGACAATAAATACATATCTATCAACAATTGAATATAAAAAACAAAGCAAACTAGCAAGCAGAACAGAAACAGACTCACAGATAGGGAGAACATTTTGATGACTGCCAAACGGGAGAAGTGTTGGCAGGTGGGTGAAAAAGGTGAAGGGATTAATAATTACAAACTGGGTGTTACAGAATAGCCATGGGGATATAAAGTACGGATTGGGGAGGAGGGTCAATAACATTCTAATAACTATGTATGGTGTCAGATGGGTATGAGATTTACTGGGATGATCACTTAGTAAGTTATATAATGTCTAATCACTGGGGTGTCCACCTGAAATTAATGTACTGTTGTATCAATGCCGACTGCAATTGAAAAATTAAAAATTATTAAAAATAAAAGTTCTGTGTTCATTGTTTACTTGGCTATGTCTTTTAACAAAGACTGATTTGTTCCAATGCCATTATTTGCAAAAGGAGGATAATGGTACTATAGCTACCTTACAAGACTGAAGAGCATTTAGCATAGAGCTGGCTACACAGTAAACAAAGAGTTAACATTAAGTATTCAAGTTCCTATGGCACTAACTTAGTATATCATTTCTGCATGTAGTCTCGACACTTCATCATGGGTTTGATGTAACAAAGTCGGTGCTAAATAAGTATCTGCAGGTTCACTATGCTTTGAAGATATTATCCAAAACTTATAAACTCTTCACATATGCCAGAGTATTTTGTGCAGGGAGCACATAGTACAAAATAATAATAATAATAATAATAATAATAATAATAAAATAAAAATTAAGCTTCAAACCCAAAAAGACATGAGTTGGGAGAAATGCAAGTCTTACGTAGCTGAAGGGCTAACATTGTGATTTTTTAAAATATATTTTATTGATTATGCTATTACAATTTTCCCATTTTCCCCCCTTTATTCCCCTCTGCCCTGCACCCCTCCTCCCCCCACACTCCCCCACCTTAGTTCACATCCATGGGTCATACATATAAGTTCTTTGGCTTCTCCATTTCCCATACTATTCTTAACCTCCCCTGTCTATTTTGTACCTACCACTTACAATACTTATTCCCTGTACCTTTTCCCCCCTCCCTCTACCCACCCCACACTGATAACCCTCCATGTGACCTCCATTCTGTGATTCTGTTCCTGTCCTAGTTGTTTGTTTTTGGTTTTGGGTTTTTTTAGTTTCAGTTGTTGATAGTTATGAGTTTGTTGTCATTTTACTGTTTATAGTTTTTTATCTTCTTTTTCTTAGATAAGTCCCTTTAACATTTCATATAATAAGGTCTGGATGATGATGAATTCCTTTAACTTGACCTTATCTGGGAAGCACTTTGTCTGCCCTTCCATTCTAAATGATAGCTTTGCTGGATAGAGTAACCTTGGATGTAGGTCCTTGCCTTTCATGACTTTGAACACTTCTTTCCAGCCCCTTCTTGTCTGTAAGGTTTCTTTTGAGAAATCAGCTGATAGTTTCATGGGAACTCTTTTGTAGCTAACTGTCTCCTTTTCTCTTGCTGCTTTTAAGATTCTCTCCTTATCTTTAATCTTGGGTAATGTAATTATGATGTGCCTTGGTGTGGGCTTCCTTGGGTCCAACTTCTTTGGGACTCTCTGAGCTTCCTGGACTTCCTGGAAGTCTATTTCTTTTGCCACATTAGGGAAGTTCTTCTTCATTATTTTTTCAAATAAGTTTTCAATTTCTTGCACTTCTTCTCCTTCTGGCATCCCTATGATTTGGATGTTGGAATGTTTAAAGTTGTCCCAGAGGTTCTTAAACCTCTCCTCACTTTTCTGAAGTCTTGTTTCTTCACTCTGTTCTGGTTGAATGCTTATTTCTTCCTTCTGTTCTAAATCATTGATTTCAGTCCCAGTTTCCTTCCCTTCACTGTTGGTTCCCTGTGTATTTTCTTCATTTCACTTTTCATAGCCTTCACTTTTCCTCTATTTTGAAACCATACTCAACCATTTCTGTGAGCATCCTGATTACTAGTGTTTTGAACTCTCCATCTAATAGGTTGGCTATCTCTTCAGCACTTAGTTCTATTTTTGAACCTTTGATCTGTTCTTTCATTTGGGCCATAGTTTTTTGTCTCCGAGTACCTGTTACGTAGTAAGGGGTGGAGTCTTAGTTATTCACCAGGGTAAAGCAACCCACATCACTCCATTGTGGCACTGTATGTGGGGGAGAGATCCAAGAGGGAACAATGCCACTTGCTTGGCTCTCGGCTAGCTCTCAGTCACTTCTCCTACTACCCACAAGCAAATTGGGCCCTTCTGGTGCTGATTCCCAAGTGGGTGGGTTTGTGTACATTCTAGGACCCTGTAGGTCTCTCCAATGAACTCTCCTGTGAGGCTGGGAGTTTCTCCCACTGCCACCTCAACCTCCACAGGTTTTTTCAGTCAGAGGTTTTGAGGCTTTATTTCCCTGCACTGGCACTCTGGGTTGTGCGGTCTGTCTCACTCCTCAGTTGTTCCTCCTGATTTATCCCCACACAAATGTGGGACTGCCTGGTTTGTCAGCCACCACCTTGCCCTCCAGGTCCTCCAGCTGCTGCCTTGCCCCACGTCCTCTTCGTGTCAGCTGCCCATCTCTACCCCTCCTACCAGTCTGAAGGAATGTTTCTTCTTGAACTTCTTGGTTGTGGGACTTTCATACAGTTTGATTTTCTGGTAGTTCTGGTTATTTTTGTTTTTAAATTTGTTGTTGTCCTTCTTTTGGTTGTGCAAAGAGGTAAAGTGTATCTATCTATGCCTCCGTCTTGGCCAGAAGTCCCAATTTTTTTTTTTCAATCTTACATCATTTAGATTTTTAACCAAAGAACAATAATGAACAATCCACTCTCCTAACAGGATCATAGAAAATAAACTCATGAAGCCATCTGCTGTAGAACATCTGTTAGATCCCTCTTTATTGCTAGTCTGCTGTCTTCTTATTCAGTGACACCCCCAAAAAAACCCCGTAAGATATCCAGCTTAGAATATGGAAATTTAATTCACCTTTCATTTGTTTCCTATTCATACAGAATCATTTTACTATCTTTACCATTGATTTTGGTATTAAAATTCCTCTTGTCGTGACCAGAAAACATCAAGAGTTATTTTAAATAAGTTTTCATGAACTGATTTAGACCTTGCTCATGTTATTCAGAATATCTCAGTAATTAAACAGGTGTCTAGACATTTATAGGGACTTCAAATAAGACAAGAAGCCAGAATAAGCCATACTAAAATTTAAAACACTTCTAAGAAATATAAATAAAAATTTAAAAAGCAAAGCTAAGTGTACAAAACAAGCTTGCTATCACACACACACACAAACACACACGCACACACAAAAATAAGACTCAGGCAGAATAAAATCAAACTGAATTCATTCTTCATTTTTAATGATACATCTAATAAAACCACCATGGAATAATTAGCTCTTAACAAATCTTTTAAAAGATCTAAAAGTCATGTGAACAACAAACAGCTGCGTGATGCTTTTCCCTCCCATCATGTTTTCAGTCTATACATGCAATCCACACTGTAAGCCAATACTACTTGGCTTCATGTTAATCAACTTTGTTTTCAAGGTTAAAATGAGACAAGCAAAAATATTATTATGTGAAAAGCTACAATAGTGCAAGAGAGACTTCTGTAGGATGGATTTCTTAGCCAAATGATTTGACGCGTCCAATATAAATAACTTTCAAAGCACTTAGGAAGGACAGGAACTCAGTGTGGCTCTAAGAAGGTCTGTCCAGAGAAAGCCCAGTCATTGTTAATACAATGAGAGTGGTTTGCACAGCATCAATGCAACCTGGCAGCCAAAGACAGTGGACTAGAATGTGCATGTGTGAACCATGATGACCTCACTGTACTAGTCATAGGGGCAGTAGACGTCATTGAGTGAGCATGTGTACTGTGTGGCCGTCACATTCAAAATGACTGAGCGAGCACAGCAACAAATCTGCATCAAATTTTGCAGTAAGCCTGATGCATTAAGCCTGATTCCCCCACGGAAACTATACAGATTATCCAGAAGGCAGCAGCTATGGGCTACTGGGGATCGGCAGCTTCATCATGACAATGCACTTGTTCATGCATCACATCTTGTGCAGAGTTTTTTTTGCAAAACATCAAATCACCCAGTTGACTCAGCCCCCTTACAGCCCAGATTTGGTACCTTGTGACTTCTGGACTTTCCCAAAACTCAAATCACCTTTGAAAGGGAAGAAATTTCAGATCATTGATGAGATTCAGGAAAATACAACAGGGGAGCTGGTGGCAATTGGGAGAACTGTGTGAGGTCCCAACATGTCTACTTTGAAGGGGACTGAGGCATCATTGTCCTATGTACAATGTTTCTTGTATCTTTTTCAATAAATGTCTCTATTTTTCATACTACATGGATGGATACTTTCTGAACAGACCTCATACGTATCCAGTATGTTGGTGGTTGCAACAAAATTCTTTAATTTAATGAATATTTACTTGACAGTTATAAGAAAAATTCCCACTGAATCTTAGAATTTACATTCCTACCCCTCTATTCAACAGATGAAAGTCCAATAATTTCAAGTGCACTGTTAAATTTGGTAAAATGAAAATATTCAGCAAATTAGATGCTCTATTTTTGGCAAATTTGTGAAGTTAACCCTGCCCTTGACAGGAGATGCTAATGGTAGAGTCACTGTATTTTCTGTTCCCAATAGGTGTAGATTTTTGGTGGCTTTTCACTCTCCACAAGTCAATCAACATTCCTTGACCTTGTACATGTTCTATTTGACAGACTATCTAAATTAAATGCTATGCTTTCATCTGTAAAATGCCAAATAACTATCAGCGGTAGAAATCTATTATTTCATTAGTTGTTTGTTGCTGTTGTTTTCAACCTACTGCTACATATTTAACTAGGGAAATAAAAAATAAATCTCATTAGACCAATCTTAGCCACCGACTGACAAATCTTAGTCATTCATATCATCTAAATCAGCAATTTTCAACCTTTTTCATCTCATGGCACACACATAAACTAATTACTAAAAATTGTGGCACACCAAAAAATACATTTTTTGCCCATTTGATTAAAAAAATGACATAATTTTGATTCATTCACCAGACGATTATTATTTTGATAGCCTTTTTTTTTTTACAGTTTAAGGGAAAATAGGTCAGTGCCCTGACTAAAAAGTCAGGTATTATGTATTTTAAAAATTCTTACAGCACACTGATTGAAAATCGCTGATCTAAATTAATTCTGACCCTTGACCCTAACTTAATTAACTTTTTCATGATTGTGTAAATCCAACACAGGGCATATCTAATTCAGTTCAACAAATCAGCACTAATGAATTTATAAAACCAATAAAGCTTAAATGAAACCCAGAACTCAAGAATGCCCTAATTTTTTAAAATATATTTTACTGATTATGCTATTACAATTGTCTCATTTTCCCCCCTTTATTCCCCTCTACCCTGCACACCCCTTCCCATCCACATTCCCCCTCTTTAGTTCATGTCCATGGGTCATATATATAAATTCTTTGACTTCCCCATTTCCTATACTATTCTTAACCTCCCCCTGTCTATCTTCTACCTACCATTTATGCTTCTTATTCCCTGTACCTTTTCCTCCTCTCTCCCCACCC
>VMDR010028577.1:0-13097 GCA_007922815.1 Macrotus californicus
CTATATGGTGTGAGGTAATGGTCCAGCTTCATTTTTTTGCATATGAATATTCAATTATCCGTCCATCATTTGTTAAAAAGACTCCTCTTCCTCCCATAGAATTATTTTGGCACTTTTGTAAAAATTCAATTGACTATAAATGTGAAGATTTTTTCGTGAGTTCTCAAATCTATTTCATTAATCTACATGCCTATTATTAAACCAGTACGACACTCTCATGAATACTGTCCCATTGTAGTAAGTTTTGAAATTGAGAAATGTGAGTCCTTCAGCTTTGTTCTTCTTTTTCAAAATTGTTTTGGTGGCCCTGGCTGGTGTGTCTCAGTGGACTGAGTGGCAGCCTGTGAACCGAAGGGTAGCTTGGTTCGATTTCCAGTCAGGGCACATGCCTGGGTTGTGGGCCAAGTCCCCAGTGGGGGACACTTGAGAAGCAACCACACATTGATATTTCTCTCCCTCTCTTTCTTCCTCCTTTCCCCTCTCTCTAAAAATAAATAAATAAAATCTTTAAAAAATTGTTTTGGTGGGAATCTGTTTTTACTCTAGACTAATACATATTTAAGACTTGAAGTTTAAAGTAATAGCAGGCTTAGATATTTGTGATTCTTATTCAGGCTGTACTTTTCCCCCCCCACCCTCTGCTTTCCAACCAAGCAAATCTATCCAAACCCTATTCATACTGTTGAAAAATGTGCTTTGCCAGCCCTATGTGTCACAGCAATTTTACATCCACCTACTTTACTCTTATTTGCTAATCTCCATTTTTGAATTTGCCTAACACTTTACCGTTGAATTTATTTCCTATTCTTGTCAGCCCCAGATTAAATTTTGAGCTTGGTTTTCTGTGCACCTATTTTCAAACTGAGCTTGTCAGCACACACTCAGACGCTATACCCTTCTGTGAGCTCTCTGTATACTCCTGCTGAAACAGGATCATGCCCCACCTTGCGACCATGGTCTGGTATCATAGTGACCCTCTGGACAGAGCTCTAAGCTACATGTTGCTATTCTTTCCTGTGGGTTGGTGCCTAAGTCCACCCCTAGTACTAATTGGATATTTAACTCTTTCTAACAAGTGGGGAACAACTTTATTGTTGAGGCAGCACAACCCTGTATATCTATCTAGTGTTTCTTTTTGGAATAAATGGGTAAGTTAATTTAATGGAATAGACAGGTTTATAGTAAGCCATTAAGCCCTGTATGTGAGCCAGTTAATAGCTTTCTTTATTCTCTGAATTTTTATTTTGACTTTGATTTTGAGATCATCAATGCTCAATCAGATTTGAACTTATGTTCAATGAAATGGTCAAAATTGATGGAAAAAGCTATGTCAAGTCACTTGGAAGCATAAATGTAGAATCAGGCTCCATAACCTGAAAACGAAAAGGCAATCGGTCTTGTTTCCCTAGTGTAAAATATTCACAGAGGCACTCAAACCCCTGGAGAAAATGCACGTGTTTATCAGACTACAGAGACTGGAGCTTACAACCTTGCAGATCAGAACCTGTGGGGCTCGGAGAGATTTCATCAACATTTAAACTATAAACATTCTCTGTGCCAATTCCAGGTTATATTTAAGTTTTAGGTTGATTTCCCAAGAAACAAGAGGTTCACACTTGTACCAGGATGTTTCAGTGGTTCTTTTTCAACCTGGAATCCCAGTTGCTTATTGTTTACAGAGGTCAATGGCATTGTTTCTGGAAATGGGAATGGAAAATTCTCCAGAGTCCCTGAGAGGTCAGGCCAGACTCTCCTTAAAGTTGTTTGAGAGCCTGAGTTTTGAGTCAGTCACATGAATAACAATACTCCTTGTGCCAGGGTCTGGGTAATTTTTATCAACCCAGTGCCCCTTCAGTGGGCTAGCCTGGCCCAAGATAACTAATTTTTAGAAATGGACTTACCTGCTTGTCCTTGAATTCTGAAGACTGGACCAAAAAGTGGCCCAGGCTGTGACCCAGTTACCCCGTGTTCAACATATATGGAGAGAAGGGTCACGTGCCTTAGCAAGGCTGCCTTTAGAGATTAACATGTCTGCTTCATATTTCCTTTTCTTTGATCAAGGCCTGTTGCTCTTTGAATGCTTTCCGGAGCGAGCCTCTGTCCAGGCTGTATGAGACATTCCTTGATTCCTTCTCTCTTTATCATTCTTGTACTTTAAAAAAAATGAAGTTTTATTTTTTGAATGAGATAATCCACAGTGTCTCTGGAACTCTAGCTCTTTAATTTTTGCTTTAATTTTGATTTGACAAATGGCAATCTGGTTTTTGCTTTTTTGTATCTCTCCCGTCAGTGTCAGAAATACTGAAGGGAGCGCAGACACAGAGGGAGCCTCCTTGGGAAAACTGACTCGGCAGTCCTCTGCTGGGGGGAAAGGCTTTTTCTTCCCTCTTTCTCATTGTGACCAAGGCCACTTCAATTATTTGTCAACAGGAAAAACTGTGGCTTGCTGGGAGCTCTAATGAGCATGGCAATCAATATTGCTTACACTAATACATCACTCGCTCAGTAAGGGATTTCAACAGTAGATTTTCTTTCTTGGGGGATTCGGTTAACATTTATACAATACTCACAGCATGCAAAGCACTAGACATGAGGAAAGAAGTCAGGGAATCACAAAGAAGGTTTCTTGTGATTCTCCTCTTTAGGAGCTTCTTGGTTGAAGAAGAGGTAAGTATATTAGTCAGGGTTCTCTAGAGAAACAGAACCAGAACCAATAGAAGGACATGTGTATATATTTAATTATGAGAGAGAGAGAGAGAGGGAGGGAAAGTGAGAGACAGAGACAGAGACAGAAACAGAGACAGAGACAGAGAGATAAAGAAGGAATCAACTCACATGATTTTGGAGTCTGAGGAGTTCCATGTTGGAGACTCAGGAGAACCAATGATGTGAGTTTCAGTCCAAGGAGAAGATTAATGTCCAAGATCAAGCAGTCAGCATGGAGGAACTCTCTCTTACTCAGCTTTTTGTTCTATTCAGATTTTTAACTGATTGGATGAGGGCTACTCACATTAGGGAATATAGTCTGCTTTACTCAGTCTACCCATTCAAATATTAATCTTATTCCCAAACACCTACTTCGTAAGCTTAGAGAATTGTGAGTAAAGACAGGGTAGATAAGGAGCCCTGGGTATCCAATGCAATAGAAAGGTGAGGATGGAGAAGACAGGTAGGTCATGATCAGTGGTATTTTCAATGATGTGGCCAAGAGTACAGAAGACATATCTCCAAAGGTAGTAGAAAGAACTAGAGGATATTCATTTCAGAAGCAGGACTGGGAAATCAGTAGAAAAGAAGCAAGCATATATGGGTACAGTAAAAGCAAATGATTTCCTTTGGAGTTTGGAAATAACTCAGTGTATTTAAATGATATGACATGATATGATATGATATTATTATATGTTATGTCATGTTATATTATATGTTATATTATATTATATGCATTATTATTAATTATTATTATTAAGTATTATTATTATTAATGATAAAGGCTCTAAAGTAACTTGAACTTAGATTTAAACAGATATTCATGGTGGTGAGACTTTTGTCATTCTACAAAGAGTGCTGATGTTCATTCATATTCTTGGAACAACTGATTGGGAAGGAGCCTTAGAAGTTTCTAGGTCAGTCAGCTTACCACTCATGTAGAAATCTAGGAAGCTCACAGTTTTCACTCTGAGACCATTTTGTTGTTGTTCTGTTAAGACTTCATTCCTGGTGTAAGAAGCTTACTTTTACAATAGGAAGTTTACTTATTTGAGTAACCTGCACTAACTAGGAAGAAGGATTCTAGGCACCCCTCTTTGGAAAAACACCCACCAGAGAAACCTTTACTGGGGAAACAGAACTGGGAAAGTGTCTGTCCATCCAAGGATGACGGCTCTTCCAAACTAATGATCTCTGCTTCTTCTCATAGGCTTTAATCAAGCAAGAATCTCCTTGGGGTGCTCACCTCTTCTTTTTTATCCTCAGCTTTTCTTTTTTTAATACTTTATTTTTAGAGGGGAAGGGAAGGGAAGGAGAGAGGGAGAGAAACATTAATGTATGGTTGCCTCTCGTGTGCCCCCTGCTGGGGACCTGGCCTGCAACCCAGGCATGTGCCCCGACTGGGAATCGAACCGCGACACCTTGGTCTGCAGGCCTGCACTCAATCCACTGAGCTATACCAGTCAGGGCTTATCGTCAGCTTTTTAAACTCCACCTCTCAATGGCCACCATTAGTCTCATTCTTGAAGGTGGGTTATGGTTACAAGAATCATGCTGCTTATATTTTATCCGATGGTTTTAATTTTAAATGCTCAATTTGAAATGCTGCATTCTTTCTTTCTTCATATGATCCATGTGTAATATTAGCCCTATCTTAAAGAATACAAACTCAATTTATATGCCTATTTGAAATGCAATCTTGCTTTGACAAATGGATATTGTGTTAGCTAGTGTCATATTTGAAAACTACCACACTTAAAAGTTTGGAATTACTCAGAGAAAACTGCTCTAAAAATACAAACGCACCATTTTATTTTGTAGATGTTTCCAGAGTTGCTGAATAGTTTAGCTTTAATTAATGTCAGTAATGAATTTAAAATTGAGTAACAAAAAATCAAGTGAAAAATGACAAGGAATAAGACTATGATTTTGAAGTCTCATTTATTATCACTCTTATATAGTGATATTTTGCTAATTTTTATATGGAATAAAACGTGACTCTTGCACAGCATATGTCAGAACACTGGTGAAATTTTTGGAGTTGAGCAGAGAATGATGATTTGAAAATGTATTCTGGCAGGTATCAATGTACCTTAGGACAAACTGATTAGTACCAGGTAGTAATGATTATATTGTATATTCTAGAGCCTATGAAATTATAATTTCCTAAAGGCAGGGATTAGGTCATATTTAACTTTGTTTCTCCCATGGAGCTTAGAATAATGTGATTTTGGAAATTACTCAAAAAGCATTTGTTGACCCCAAGGAAAGGCATAGCCTAGTGGGGCCTGGTCAACCAAAGCATGGTTAAGGACCTTCCTAGTTGAGCCTGGAGAAATCTTACCTGTGCATTTTTTTCTGAGAGGCAATAAAATAATATTGTTGAGCCTCCAAGCCTAAAGGAGGAGAGAGATGGGTGGGATCTGATGGATTGCTTATAGTAGCCTGTGTGTGTGCACATGTGTGTTTTCTTCTCTGGAGAGCAGGAGCTTCCTAAATACTAGTGCTATTTTGTGTCTTAGTGTGCTGGGTGTTAGAAAACATTTTTTTTTGCCCTAATGTGCTTCAGCTGATAGCTAATACATTAATAACCTGCTTAACACTCTCCAACACATTGCCATTGCACTTGGGAAAAAATCCAAGTGCTTTCTCATGCTCTTGAAAGGTCCTAATGATCAATTTTTGACTAGCTCACCAGTCTTATCCCATGCTCTCCTCCCCTTCTCTAATTCTGCCTCTATCCCTCTGCCTCAAATGCTGTTATCCTGAATTTTTCATGGCGAGGCGCTCTTCATCATCCCCGCCTCAACTCAAATGTGATTTTCACAGAGAAGCATATTCTGAAAATTGTAATAAATTACCACTTTCCACCTCTACCTGTTCCCTACTCGTTCTGACTCCTTCCTGGTATAATTCAGGAAGGGAGATGTTTCAGACTCCAGATCCAAAAAGTCATTACCTACAAAGCCCGATTTTGAATTTCAATCCAGGGCGTTCCAAGAAGTCCAAAGTATTTTTGCTGATGTCATCAATTCACCTTATCTGGCCAGGATGAAGAAGAGCGTGGATAGTGTCGGCAGCATCATCACCCTGGATAAAACCTGAAAAGTTGTTCTACTTCTTTGAGAGAGCCGAGATTCCTCTGGATATCCACATGAGCAAGGAGCTCGATTGCCACTCTGCCCTCCAGCCCACTCTTGTTCTGTCAGTCAGAGCCCTTGGAAAGATGCCTGTGCAGGTCCCCACCTTTCACATTTGTGTGCTCTCGTCATTGCTGGCAGTTGGAGCTTTGTTCTCCCTTCTGTTCGGAGACTGGCATATCTCTGCTTCCGTGAGGAAGAGGCTCAGGGTCTCTCCTTTAGCTACTGCATGATTGAAACTTAGACTCCAGCTCAGGCTCAATGCCCACCTCTGAGAGGGAGTAAAGCCTCTATCACTGTCCTACAGGCATATAGCACCAATGCAAAGGTCCTAACGTGGTGTCAGGTCGAAGGACAAAATCTACAATTAGCTGTTGTGTGCAGTGATAGATCTTCTGAACCCACATACAGGCATTGCTCACACAGCTCCAGTTTTCATAATGCAAATGGCTCTAACAGGATTGAATAATCAAGGGGCATAGTTGGCATTCTGAGCACTAGTATAGTAGTCTCCCCTTATCTGCGATTTTACCTTCCACAGTTTCAGGAACCCAGGGGCAACAGCAGTTTGGAAATATTAAATGGAAAATTCCAGAAATAAACAATTCATCTTTTAAATTGCGTGCTGTCTGAGTAGCATGATGAAATCCCATGTCTTTGCAATCCCCCCCTGCCAGGGATGTGAATCATTTCTTTGCCCAGCATATCTGTGTTGTATATACCACCCATCCATTAGTCACTTCGTAGCCATCCAGGTTATCGGACAGATGGTTGTGATATCACATGGCTCATGTTCAAGAGTACTGCTGCTGGCACGTTTGGATATGCCCAGGGAAGCCATAAGTGCTTCCATTAAGTGAAAACATAACGTGGCACACATAGGGTTTGGTGCTATTCACAGTTTCAGGCATCCTTTGGGGGTCTCAGGGCATGTCTGCTGCAGATAAGGAGGGACCTACTGTTTAGGTTATAGCTTGAACCTGCTTGGAAACAAACACTATTCCTGGGGGAGGGTGTATGGTAGAGGTGTTGAGTGCTTCCTCTGAGTGATGAGCAAGTGGAAGAAGCTGGCGCTGATGGGTGGCTGGGAGACGGAAAAGGAGGGATGCCAATGTGGGCCACAGCTAAATGTATTCAAAGGCAGCAGCATTCTCTCAGAGGTGTTCTAGTTCTGGAGCTATAAAAACACTCCCACTAGAAAAGTGAAGCTCTTATCAACAGTTTGGAACCCACTATCCCCTAGCCGCTTTCTGACACTCATTTAAAAACAAGATGCATTACATCCCCACTATGTGCCCAGCCCCAAGGATGGACTAGTGAGCCAGAATCCTGTAAAGTTGAACTACTGCTTGTTTTTATTTTTTACAGTAACAGCTTTCTACATTTTTATGACTTTTAGTATTCTATTTTTCTAAAAGGTTGTAGGTGGTGAAGAGGCAGTATTGTAGAGAGGTTAAGAACACAACGTCTAACACCAGCCATGTGACCTTTAACATCAGCCTCTTCACTTGCAGAATGAGAGCAAAAGCAGTTATGATGTCACAGGGTTTTATGAGGGTCGCATTGGAAAATGCTCTTGATATCGTTAGTGGCACAGAGTAGGGTTTGGAGTGACTTGGGAGTACGACACGGAGCACCCATTTCCTAAAGACACAGAGATCACCTCCTTGTAATAGTGTTCTGTTTCACTTCTCAGCCCTTTGTCGCTGAGGGATAAACTGTGGAAATATTTCTGTATAACTTTTGGGTTAAAGAAGCCTTTTTATTTTTTTATTTTTGTTTTACTATTGCCTGCCTGAGTTCCAAGACTTGATGGGGGGTGTGCTGAGGGGGGAGTGTCCATGGCTTTTCCCATTACTTCTGCCACAGAAGTCTTACCTGGCACTCAGCTCGCTTTAAAGGCACTAGGTGGGTCCGGGCCCTGTAGCTCATTTGGGTCTGTCATAAAATCAACACTCCCTCTGTGACAAGCAATCTGCCTCTGAGGAGACCAAGCCAAGAGAAACACATGCTGCCTGCCAGTGTGGGGCTTGACCTGGCGTCTGCACAGAGGGAAGTTTCTCAGAGCCAGGGTGTAGTGCCAGCATGTTGGGTTGTGGTATGCAGACTTGATGTTTGGGACTGGGGCTGAAGTCTCTGCCACACCTGTCAGTCTCCCAAGGTGGCTGGAGGCACTGATCAGGGCAGAAGGACCTGGCTAGACTCATTCTTTATATGTGACTTGGCATTCTACCCGAGAGAATCTAAAAGTGTCATTTCTAGAAGCAAGCAGCCAGAAGTCCAGAAGGTAAAGGATGAATCCTTGTTGATATATTGAAAACTATTGATCTCTGAAAACTTTGTTGTCACCTCATATTGGTCTGGGCCAGTTTGTAGAATGCCCTGAAACTTCCAATTCATCTTTCACCTGTCAATTGGCTGTTGCCTGCCTGCATTTATTATTAGTGGTGCCACCACCTGCTCTGTTTCATGAGGACATGGAGTGACAAGGTCGTTAGCTGTAAGTGCTCCCAGGAATGGAGCTCCCGCCTGGGCTAATGTGATGAGGTGGGGCGCTGGTGAGATGGTGGTACCTGTGTAGGCCCCATTTATTTTTTTAGCATAAGCTCTGTGATATTTTTTCCACTTCTTTCCTCGGTTCTCTGAATCAGCGAAATCAATTGACTGCGTTATTCCAAAAAAGGCACAGTGGCGGTGCTTACGGCGGACAAGCAGAAAAAGAAAAGGGCAGAGCCCAAACTTCTTTTTCTCCATTAGGAAAAACTAGGCTTTAGTACCAACTTCAAGGGTTTTAATAAGATAACTTGATAGGG
The DNA here is from genome assembly GCA_007922815.1 of Macrotus californicus. NCBI lineage: Eukaryota > Metazoa > Chordata > Mammalia > Chiroptera > Phyllostomidae > Macrotus > Macrotus californicus. The sequence goes on from VMDR010028577.1 coordinate 8,660, forward strand.
AAATGTTTGAGGAAACACATTTTGTTCATGGTTTAGTGCAGAGGCAGAACATTCCCAAAATGGAACTGGTGATGGAGAGGAGAGTCTGACTGGGATGATAGATTTGGAATTATCCAGCTAGAAAGCCAGAAAGTAAAGTTGTGGCTGTGGGAGTGAAGGAAGTTCTGGAAGACAGAGGTGTGTGTGCACATGTGCGTGTGTGTGTGTGTGCGTGTGCGTGCATGTGTGTGGAAAGAAAGAGAAATGGAGAGAGGGAGAGATGGAAGGGGGGGAAAGGAGGGGAGAGAAAGCAGTCAGATGAGAGGGGAGAGATGCAACGTAGAAAAGGCGAATTAAAAGAAGACACTTTTTATCTCGTGGGACCCAGCTGCTGGTCACCCTGTCCTCCATCCCTGTCCCTGTCTCCAGAGGCAAGATCTGCCTCTCTACAGTGGCTACTTGTAGAACTTTCTAATTGCCCATCCCCATGAGTGTGATAAAAAAACAACAACACATTTTAGAGTAATTATATAAACTGCACTACCAAAAGAAAGTCCAGAAATGTAAGAATACTGAACCAAGACTAATATCATGTTTATTTTCTTATGATAATTTTTCTACATGTTCAGGGTTGGTAGCAACTGATACATGCATTAAGGGTATGAGGCTGGTTCCAGCTGACATTCATTCTTCTTGGTTGGTGCCATGGTACGATTGTTCAGATATTATAAACGCCATATCTGTCTATGTTTAGCCCAATGACCTCTCCTTTCTCCTACCCCCTTAATAAAAACAAACCACCTTCTCTTCGTTTTCCCAGGCCCCTTTCTAATAATAATGGGGCCCATCACCTAGGGTGACAGGGATAGATATCAAAAACATCTTATGTTCTAAAATAAATTCTTAAAAGTTCAAGCTTATTGTTTCATTGAAAGAAGGCAAACCCTGCCAACTTCCGTGGGAAAATAACCGTGTTTTTCCCTTTTCAAAAATAAACCTTCAAGTTGGAAGATAATCAAAGCCCTTCCTATGAGTTAGTGTTGAACAGTTTTAAGACTCCATCTATTTTGCAGTTAAGTGTCTATAGGACTGGACAGATTTAGAAAGGACTGTGACAGCTGACTTCTTTATTTTTGTAAAACAAAGGAGACAAGCGTTTACCAACATTTCTTATGTGTGCATATTGCCTAACTGGAAGGCTTTCAGTAAATTTTGTCTTAGAATTCTTTAGTATCCTTAGTAACTAATGTGAAGTTTTGTATCAAGCTTCATAATAATTTTCAGCCGTGTGTGTGAATGCCAGGTCCATGAAAGTATATTGTGGCCGTTTTGTTCTCCCTCCTTTGATTAAATCTTAAAGGGTACCTTGTTAGGCTAAATAATGGCCTCCAAAGACATCCAGGTATTGATTTCTGGGAACTGTGAATGTTTCCTTATATGGCAAAAGGGACTTTGCAGATATGATTAAGCTAAGGATCTTAAAATGGGGAAATTATATCGTCTGGGATTATTCAGATAGACCCTAAATGTAATTATACTTGTGAGAGAGAGAGGGGGAGAGGGAGAGAGAGAGTGAGAGAGAGAGAGAGAGAGAGATTGATTTGACTGCAGAAGAGAAGTAGGCAATGTGATGATGGAAGCGAGAAGTTGGAGTGGTTCAAGGAAGGGGACATGAGCCAAGGAATGCAAGAGGCCTCCCAAAGGTAGAAAAGACAAGAAAGCAGATTCTCTCCATGAGTCTATTGAAGGAGCTGCCAGCCCTGCCTGGTTTTAGACTTCTGACCTTCAGAACTAGAATACGTTTGTATTATTTTACGCCACCCAGTTTGTGGGAACTTTTAGAGTAGTCATGAGAAACTAATACAGACATCTTTTCTTCCTCTTATAACCAGCTTCATTACTAGGGACCAAGAGAATTGTCTGGGAAATTAAAGACATACAAGTAGGGCCGTGTTCCTGGAGCACGGAGCTTCTCTAGGGAGAGGTTTGGTTGTCTGTCATTAATTTTGGAAAGTTCTTGCCTATTCTTCAGTTATTTCTTCAGTTCTATTTGTTCTCCTGCTCCTGGTATTCTAATTACATGAATATTATTCTTGATATTGTACCAAAGTTCTTAGATGTTCTGTTCTGTTTACTTCTCTCTCTCTCTCTCTCTCTCTCTCTTTTTTGTATTTCAGCTTGGGAAGTTTCTATGGACCTATCTTCAGGTTCACTGATTGTTTCTTTAGCTGTGTTGAGTCCAGTGAGGAGCCTGTCAAAGGCATTCTTCATTTATGTCACTGTGCTTTTGATTTTTAACATTTCCTCTGGGTACTTTCTTAGGGTTCCCACATCTCTGCTGACATGGCCGGTTTGGACTGTTGGCCATCTTTTCCATTAGAGCCTTTAACATGTTGGCCACAGTTATTTAAAATCCTTGTTTATAATTCTGTGTTGTACTTGAACCCAGTTCTGGTGATTGCTTTGTCTCTTCAGAATGTGCCTTTTTTCATCTTGTGACATACTTTGTGACTTTTCGTTGGAAGTTGGGTGTGTTGTCTGGGTACTAGTTGCTGAGGTAAATAGGTCTTGAGTGTGAGAGTTTGTGTTCATCTGGCCAGGCATTGGGCTATGTTTAATGTTTGCAATAATTGTAGCAGCAATTTAAATTCACCTAGTGACCTTGTTTTTTACGTCCTCCCTTAGCTTCTCTCTGTGTTGCTTCTGAGGAAGAGTTTGTGTATGGCAGCCCTTTTAGCTGTATCCACTGTGATAATACTTGCCAATGGGCTGGTACCATGTGGTGGAGACAAGGATCATCCTATGAACTTCTGGTTAAGTCTCAGTCTCTTAGTGGCCCGTGTCTTGAGGGTATAATGTTTACAAGTGTGTGCGTCCCTTCTCCGTGGTTATAGCATCTCCCTCTTCTTTCCTGCTTCCCTTTCCTGTCTGCAGCATTTCAAACCTATAGCTTGGAAACTCTGTCACCCCTTGACTATAGATATTCCCTACCCTTCGGATGAACTAGAAAGGCTGAAGTAGAGAAGAATTTTCTTCTCCCAGGAGTATTAAGATTTCAGTATTGCCCCCTGGTGAGGACTTTTTCCCTAGAGAGTGGAGGTGGTGTCAGAGAACATTATCCATTTTTTCTTTTAGGGACTGGAGTGATGGCATCCAAGTTATTTATGTGTTGGAGCTGAACTAAAGGTATCTCAGGAGCCTACATAAAAAGGCAAAGGTAATGCTCCTCCTTCAGGAGTAGTTAACCCTTCAGTAGCCCTAAATTTCTGCATAGACTTACCTTTTCAGATTACCTAGCATGGGATGGGGCTATGTACAAGGATATGTCATGAGCTGGCAAGGGGGTGATCTGGGCAGAAGGGAAGAAGGAGCCTGGGGCTAGGGTGGAGAGCGAGGAGGACCCATGGGTTGCCTGTGAAGGAGAACTGGATACTATAGCAGCGCGGGGGTGGGGTGGGGGACGGGGACACAGAGGTCAGCAAGGGCTGCTGGCTTTCTTCAGCTCAGGGAATGAGAACAGGGAAATTCAAGTTGGGGGGGGAAGTGGGCACTTATAAAAGGGGGAGTCCCAAAGTTGAAAAACATCACTTACTAGCTTCAAGGCTTTTCAGTTTGCAATTCTGCTGCCCCCTGGGGGAGGTGCTTGGGAATTGTATGGTACAATTTATTTAAAAAAGCTATTTTTTTCAATCTATTGAATAAATATCTATGTGGGCAAAAATTCTTTTCTCTCTGCCCTTATACTAGCAAGTAGTTTATTTTTTGATCTCCTCATATCTTCCTAAGGAATCTGTATTTTATTTATTATTTGTTTTCAAGGTTACAAATCTCAGAAAAATGTACAATCATTAAGTTTGTTGGCTCTGCAGTCCTGCACTCACTGTTTGATCTTGGACGTTATTAAAATTCACTAAGCTTTCATTCTTTACCTGTAAAATCTGGATAACACATGTTCCATAGAGTTATTGTGAAGTTTCAATGGGATCAGTGTGGTTAGTGCTAGGCGTGGGGCCAGCAAGTAAATAATAAATAACAAGTAGCTATTATATATATTAGATAGAACAATAATTTCTATTGCAATATCTGATTTTTTTCTATGAGGAAATCCAGCCATGGTTTAAAAAATGGCAGGACCTCATTTCTGAATTCTATTAATTAGTTTATATGACTGTCTTCTAGCATATTTGTGAACATTAATTGACATTGATATATGTAGTAGTACATATACAGATACCCATGTGTGTATATACATATACATGCATACTTATACATGTATATTTGTATATGTTTAGAGACATATGCACACAGTTTTGTTTGCTTGACAAAGTTCTGAGAAGATGCATGAAAACTGTTGACAGCTGTTATTACTAGAGAGTTGAATAGAAATAGGGAGGTGGATACATCAAGTGTTACTTTTTGTTTTATGCTTTTCTATTGTTTGAAGTTTTGTGCCATGAAT
>VMDR010028578.1:0-13094 GCA_007922815.1 Macrotus californicus
ATAAAAAGGAAAGAGAATGAGAACTCATTAATAGTAAAAAATTTCCTCAAAAAATCTAGAATTTTTGTCTTATTGGCTGAAAGGAAATAAGTGTGTGACTCGTGAGTTCAGGAGGTATCTTTGTGTTCATCTGTGTATCTGTCTATCCATCTCTGTCTCTGTTTCTGTCTCTACCTCCATCTCCATCACTACCTCTGTCTTTACAGTTTCAATACACCATAGGCAGCATCTACATTCTTTCAGACTATTTGTGTATCTCACAGATGTTGAGCACTGATTTCATCTGCATAAACCTACAAGGAGAATACTATTTTCCCCATCTTTGCAGGTAAGCAAACTGAAGAGTCATAAGGTCACCTAGCCAAGAGGTGGCAGCATGAAATTTAAGCCAAGACAGTGTGGCTGGGCCATGCAGGCTTTAATATTCCATGATCCTGCTGTCCCACTAGCTTTGTGCTCATTGCCAGGTGTCAGCCTGATCACAGGAGATTGTAAGTGCCATCCCTCGTCTGGAAAACCTCCATGTACAGGGGATGTTTGGATGTGTCAGAGGGGCACAAGCCTGAAGGAAATATCTCAGGAAGATCACAGTAGGAAAGATGAAGGGTGCAGAGATGGGGAGAACTTTAAAAGCTTTGGGCAATGAAAAGACTTGGGGATTGAAATAAGTCTTTACATGTTTTCCCTTGGGAGAAGCCTGGCTACATCAGCACCTCCCCTGTCCCCTCTGACAGCCGGGGAAGCCCAAGTCCTCCTTGGAGGATGACTCAGAATCACCAACAGAAGGCTGGAAGGTTCTCGTGCAAGGCAGTGGGAAAATCCATCAGTGTTCAGGTTTCTGATAATAAATTGCTATTTTTAAAGCTGTCTTTTGGTAATAAGAAATATGAAAAGAAAGCAAAGACCTCTAAAGTTTGTAAAATTGTTTTACAAATTTAAAGCAATAAATGAAAGTGATTAGAGTTTGCATTCCTTGTATGGATTTAGTTAAGTATGTAGGTATGAATGTATCCATTATCCACCCATCACCTATCCATCCATCCATAAATCTACCTATCCACCTACCTGTCTCTTTATCTATATCTATCATTCTATGTGTGTATGTATGTATTTATGTATGTATGTATGTATCTATCTATTCATCAATCCATCTATTCATCCATCCATTCATCTAACTATTCACCTTTCAAATTCTCCTTTAAAATTATGCTAACTTTACTCATTTCTTATTAATTAATAAATTAAATACAACTTTTGAAGTGTGTTTTTTTTTACGTGCAGGAGGGCCATGAGTTAACCTTTTTGAAGATAATGTTTTGTTAGGGAAGAGTACATTTGACCTGTGCCCCTGTCTCTCCTTGTTGGCCTCCACTGAGGTACAGATAGCTCTTCCCTGCACCCTCACTGTGCTAGGTCCATGGACCTGGACCTCCGTGTCACAACCACTAGATCTCTACTAGACTTCAAAATTTCTCACTTGTATTCTATTTTTGGCCACCATTGGTTAATCATCCCAAACTTTGTTGGGTTGAAAGAGTTTCCATGGGACTGTAGACATTACATTCTTCCAGACAATCTGAGAACCCATCGTCTACATCTCAGCAGCCATGTTGGAATCCAGGCTTTTCTAAGAGAACATCTGTCCCTTAGGCTATACTTAAGAAATGAAGCATGATCCCTGGCCATTGTGACTCAGCTGGTTGGGTATTGTCTCACAAAGCAAAGGTCATGGGTTCTGTTCCCAATTGGGGTTCATGCTTGGGTTGCAAGTTTGGTACTCAGTCAGAGCATGTACAAGAGACAACTGATTAATGTTTCTCTTCCTCTCTTTCTCCCTCCCTACACCTCTCTCTAAAAATAAATAAATAAAATCTTTTAAATAAAGAAAAAGAAAATGAAGCACGAGGCTTCCCTGTTTGCTGATCTTGAAACCAACAGGTGTTTCTATCATCACCCTCCTTCATAGGGCTTCATTCCAAGGTGTTGAAACACTGGAACCCTTATCAGACCGCAGGCAGCATCCTATTCCATCCACCAGCCCATCTCTCTTCTACCTGATGATGGGACATCACAGAGTTTGATCACAACACTTCCTCTTTTTCAGATCTCCCCTAAAGCAGTGCCATATGGTTAGTATTCTCTGCTCTGAGTCCTCTGATTTTACTCCTGGTATTCTTAGCTAAGGTGTTTTTAATGTGAGGATAAAAAAATTCCTTCTCAAGAGAGCCTAGCTCTTAGAAATCAAAAGCGCTTTGACTTTCAAATGATTGTTCAGCTTTAGTTTTTAAAATGTCTAATTAGGAGCTCAAAAATCAAGAGGTGAACGTTTATTAGGTCCCTTGTGTTCTCTTTCCCGAAGCAATAAAGCTTAGCTTCATAATGTGAAATTAATAGAGTAGAGGATGCAGGGTTTTAAAGATATGTAGAAGTAAACATATGCTGGGCATTTTTTCTAGATATTATCCCACAAAATGTGTATCAGGCAGAATAGATTTTTCTGCCTGATCCTCCCCATCCGTTTTCAGCCACTGTCTCATTCATTTAAATTAAAGGCAAAGAAGCACTTGTACAAAACAACATGTCTAAGCCTGAGTTTCTTTCCCTGTCAAACCAGGTCCTCCTTTCATTTCTTCCACTCAGACAACGGTGGCTCTATTTTCCTAGGTGAATAGGTTAAGAGCCTTCACTTGGTCCATTGACTGTTTCGCCTAATCTTCCCCACATTTAGTCAATCAGAAGATCACGTGGGCTCACCTGTTACCCTTTCTTGTTTCACTTTCACGGTGCAAGGCATCACCATCAATCCATCAGTCCTTTGCCTTATTTTAATAGTCTACCAACTGGAGTCCTCACTTCCGCCTCCCTGCACCTGCTCTCAACACAGAGGTCAAAACCATCTGTAAAATTGTGGACCCTATCACATCTGCCCATGCCCCCCATGGATTTCCATTCCTCCCAAAGTAAAGCCAACCTCTCTAGGGGGCCCTAGAAGACCCTCACTATTTGGACCCCCTTTTCCTCTCTGAACTCATCACTGATTCTCTTGTCCCTATTCTCCCCCTCTAACCACACTTCCTCTTGCCATTTCTCAAATACATCATCCACAGGATGCATGGGGAGCACTGTCCTTTCTGTTAGAACTTCTTCCCAGTCATCACAGCCAATCCTTTCACTCCTTACAGTCTGGACTCAAACGTCACCTTATTATCATGTCACCAGCACCAACCTTCCTTCACCTCTGACCTTCGGTCTACCCTCCCTGCCTTATTTTTTTTTCCGTGACCATTCACCACTCTCTCTCATGCTGGCTTTTTACTTGTTTATTTTTCTTATCATCTTTCCCTTCGAACAGAATGCAAGCTAAATATGTGCAGAGAAACTATATTTGAATTCAAATATATTTTGCTTAATATTTTAGAAAAGTTCCCATATTCACTGAATATTTTTGTGTGATTGATAACTATAATAAAGATATAAGGGCTAACTTAAATGGACAAATAATTATTCTTTACTGTGGAGCTATAAAGTCAAAGATAATGCTACTTTGTTTTCTATACTATGGATTGAATTAGATTTGAACTAGAAAACACACATTTTTGACTTCTCTATTTTAAATACATATGTCCTTTATTACATGCAATTATATTTACCATTATTTAATTTATTCTGAAATCCACCTTTTTCTGCAAATAAACTCTTCGAATTCCACTGCAAGTGAAACATGATTCAGTGTACCTGCAACTTTGCACATTTAATTCACCATGTGACTTTCATATTAAGATACACACAGGGAAAAAAATCAACTCTTGAAAAATCTCATTTTAAGGTCACATAATTTACCCAGGACAATAATGTTCAGGTTCAACACAATTGGAAGGGATTTAGCCCAATGGCTGACAACGCAATTTCAAGAGAACCTTTAAAGGAACATGACAGCAGCTGTGAAATCTGGGAATTTCTCCCCTCTCCTGCATGACACCTTGATAAGGCAATTATAGCATAATTATCTTAACAAGTGGCATTATAGGAAATTATTGTCATTCTCCTGTTAAAATAACACATAATCATCAGCAAGTGAATTCTAGAATTCCCAATCAGCATCTCATTACCTGCCGCTGGCCATGAAATGAGCATAATTGGTGGGCACTAACTGACAAGGTATTTGAAGGAAAAAAATATGAAACAGGGCAGTTTGGAAAATCAATGGGAACAAAACCGAGTTAACCCCCAATGACCGAATTTGCAGTTAAACAGCAACATTTACTGGTCCTGTGAGAGCGTGTCAAACCTGGCATCTTCTTTGTTTTCCATAAATACGTTTGCTTCCCTGTCCTGCCATCTTGATGTTTTCCAAGACAGCTACTCTTTTCATGAAGCAGCCAATTGCGACACTATGTTCTCCTATAAATGACACCATTCTCAATTGCGTGTCACTTCAATAAAAACATCTCTTTAAACCATTTGCTTCTTAAAAACAATAATTTGCTTCCAAATGCATTTCTATTTTCATAACAGTAGACATACTTAAAAATAGATCTTTACAACTCATCCCATGTCCCTTACAGCCTAAATTTTTAGCAAGATCTTAAAGCAATGTGATTGACAGAAAGGCACAAAAAGACACCATTAGAAGATTTAAACTTTCTTAAATGTCAAAGAATATGAGAACTTACGGAGATGGCCGCAGAAAGCAGGAATGCCCACCATGCTCCCAGAAGGAGGGGTAACCACCCAGGTCCCCAGGCTCCCCAGGGGAATCTTCTGTGTAAAACAAAGATTTGCCTTTGCCAATGTATTAGAGTTTTTTCATATTCCTGGCCACTCTGACCTGACTCCCCAGAAGGCCACTGCTACATACTGGCCAATATGTAAGTGGTAAGTAGGGCAACTGACCCCAGCATGCTACTGAGTAGTCACTGCAGGGCCAGGAGAAGTGAAGACTTAGCTCTCCATACTATTTCACAGCAAGTCTAGATGCCAAGCCTACCCGAGGATCACTTTTCCAATGAATGTGAACAAAATAAACAAACATTTTTAACATGTTATTTAGTGAAAAAGGAGATTAAAGGATACATTAATGTGGAGAAAAAAGAAGGACACTCTCAATCATAACAAGTAGTTCCCTTCACTGTGTGTGATTTTCTTTCATGTCAACCTTGATCTGATGAAAAAGTAAAGCAAGGCAAACAATTTATGACATAGTGTTATTTTTTTTACAGAGATCTCAGAGTGACCCCACTCATTGAAATTAACAGAGCATTTAAGAGGTTATATGACTATGGCACAGAGGCTGCCTGAGATTCCCACACCTGCCTCTTTCTCAGGTGCGAGGGCACACTCAGAGCCCCTTGATCTACACCTGCATTGAGCCATAATGGAGCACCTTGTTCTCCACCTGTCTCTCTGGAGTCTCTTTCTGTTGGCATGCTAAGGGGTTTGTATTCCAAATATCATTTTCAAATACTATTTCAGCCACAGGGAGGTTTTGCTGTAGAGGAATTGACTCCTTTGTTAAAATAAAGCCACCGTCTTACGTGACAAGTGAGTGAGCCATCCCTTTCAGGAATTTCTGGTAATTTTTGTCTTCCTTTTTGTGTCTTCACATTTTAAATCCTTCTTCACTAAGTATGTACAAAATCCCCTTGATTGTTTCCTTTGTTTTATAAGAAACAAGCCCTCCATCCAATTAGAAACAAAACTCATGCAAAATTTACAAATTGAAATTCGTGCAAACAAAAAATAAATAATGGATTGTGATGACTGCATACACTGATCCAACAAAAGCGGCGCATTGGCCCCAGGGAGTAACACCAATTTCTGGGCATATGGCTTGTTTTTTTCCCTCTTCCACATCACTACCTACACCCCTGTGTGGAGCCATTGTCCTGTGTCGTGTCAGAAAATGTCCCCTGGATATTGGAGACCTTTTTCTTTGCAGAAAAAACAAATGCTCATGTGCACTTTGACTTATCTTTCTTGTTGGAGGGCAACTCTTTAATTGTAGCCACATCAAAAAAATAATAATGAAGTCTAAACATCAACCCCTTCCATAAACTATATATTTGCTAAAATATATATTTAAAAATTCACTTTTTCTGAACAAAAAGAGCAAAATTTTGGAAGGCAGTGTTTATGCAGTTGGAGAAACAACTGCCCCCTCCAGTACCACCGCCCTGGCACACTCACACATCACTTTCTCTCCCCAAATGGAGGTGTCTGGTCTGCACCCTGTAGGAGATTACTGGGAATTTCCTTTTAGACACCAAGTTTTTAATGGGCCCTTACTGGCATCAACAATGACCCGTGCGATCATTAATTCTCAGTGGCTTTTGTGAAAGAGAAGACCCACGGAATTCTCTTCTGAAGGTCTTGGACTAATGATTAACCAATGGGGCATACTTTAGAAATCATAAAATTTTATTTTGGAAACTACATTCTTGGTAATTTCATTAAATAAATTATTGTTTGAAAGCGAACAAGACATTGTAAATTTAGACAACATTTGAGAGAGGAAAAATGTGATTATAATGAACTCTAGATCCTCAACAAAGATCTGTGTGCACACCCAACCCTTTCCCCTAGATGGTCCCAGCTGCTCATCATTGGGACCACATAAGACTCTCTGCCGCCTCTGCAACTGGCAAGTCTGGACTCATCGAGGCACACACTACTCAGGGGTTGCCTGAAAGCTGGGGTCATGCATCTTGGAGCTTCAGAAGGCTTCACACCCTAAAGAGAACACCTGCAGAGATGAGGCACAGAGGGTACTCAAGGATAAACTTTCTTTTCAGTCTCCCCCCCAACCCCACATGGACTGTACCAAGATACAGTAGTTCATAAGACCAATAGCAAGATGTCCAGGACACTGAGCAGTCAGCAGCTTTTATGACAAGAGGGAGACCAGACCGAAAATGTGTGCCTGTGTGTTTTATCTCCCACTTGTCTGACTTCCCTTCCCTTTCACGCCTGCTGCCCTGGGTCTGCACTCATCTAAAAAGTGTCAACGCATAAATTTTGCTTTAGTCTGTCTTTTCGAGGGCACCCAGTATTAAAAAGTAATATTTTTAAAGTTTTAGTCTTAAAAATAAACAACTGGTCTTTTGAAAGATTGGATGAAATTACTCTCAACTTACTTATTTGTTAAATGGCAAATGTATTTCAGAATTTCTGAAGTGGTTCCCATAATATGCACTTTGAAAAGACATATGAATCATTGAAGTACTTTATTAGTCTATTGTTACCCATGATGAGCTAATATTTACCATATAATTATTTACACCTTTGCTAATAATATGGAAACTAATAGTAATCTTTGTGTAGGCAGAGTAATTGCATTGGGTCACCTTGAAAATTATATTATTAGCTGGCCTCCAGCAGGTGTTCATTTCATCTGATTTATATCATTTTTACTTATATCTGTTCCATTTCATCAAAGCATAGTAATTATGTGACAGAGCAAAATAAATGCTTCAGAATATTATAAAATGATAATCACAGGCTTGGTGAACATATGAATAAGGTGCTAGTCCTCTATGTTCATGGTATAATAAATAAATATCTGGGAACTATTCTCTAAAAGTAATAGAACAAAGACATTGGGAAATGTTAAATACATAATACATATAAATAGAAAATAGATTTTATAATATTGATAACTTGAAAAATAATTGGTTTCATTTGTCAATGTAAAATCATTAGATTTAACACTTACTTATCTAATATCAGCTTGATTTAAAATTATAAGCTATGAGCCCTGGCTGGTGTGGCTCTGTGGATTGAGTGCCAGCCTGCAAACCAAAGGGTCTCTGGTTCAAATCCCAGGCAGGGCACATGCCTTGGTTATAGGCCAGGTCCCCAGTAGGAGGCATGCAAGAGGCAACCACACATTGATGTTTCTCTCCCTCTCTTTCTCCCTTCCTTGCCCCCTGTCTAAAAATAAATAAATAAAATATTTTTAAAAATATAACAAAAATAAAATTATCAGCTATGATTTTGCTTGCTTTTTTTGTTTTCACCATTTAATGCCAAATGTAGTGTATTTCTGGGAACCAAAAATTGGGAAATAGTCTCAGAAAAATAAAACTTGTTACAGATGAGACACTTTATATTACATTTTGGATTTACTTTTTTCAGTATATTTTCAGCAATATATTGTGATGATAATACAAAAGATTTTCCTTTCATACAATCAGTTTTTACTTGGATTTTGTGTATTTTTAGGTGGTTGTTTTTGCATGCATCGAGTTTGGACAGTAAAGTGAGATAGAAAATAAGACCATCCTTTAGAATATCATCCACATATTTTTTAAGATTTTACTTATTTATTTATTTTTAGAGAGAGGGGAAGGGAGGGAGAAAGAAAGGGAGAGAAATATCAATACCTCTCATGCGCCCCTGACTGGGGACCTGGCCCACAACCCAGGCATGTGCCCTGACTAGGAATCGAGCCAGTGACAATTTGGTCCTCAGGCCACTCAGCCACACCAGTCAGGGCATATTTTTAACTATTATTTTCATTGAAAAAATCAACAATTCCATGAAAAATGGGATTAGATTACAGTGTCCAATAGAAATCAGACTATAAATCATTGTTATTATTAGTCAACACAAAGATTTATTTCCATAATCACCAGATCCATGATAAGACAATGAATGAACAATTCCTTGTTTATTCTGCCTAACTTCTCCATCTTACTGCATGAGATGTTGACTACTTTATAAAACAGGAAGTATAAAGTTGTTGGAAATATATTACCTTCTAAGAATATTTCATGTTCATGTTGATTTTTAAAAGATTTTATTTATTTATTTATTTTTAGAGAAGGGAAATGTGGGAGAAAAAGAGGGAGAGAATCATAGGTGTGAAAGAGAAACATTGATTGGTTGCTTCTCCCGCAACCAAGGCATGTGCCCTGACCAGGAATTGAACAGGCAACCCTTCGATTTTCAAGATGTCAGCCAACCAACCGAGTCAGGTCAGGGCTCACGTTGATACTCTTAAGCCAGGTCACTCTCTGAACTCCAAGGTGATGTTAAGAATTCTAAAAGTCCTTCATCACTTGACTAATGTTTGGATGTGTTGAATAGTAAATACAATGTTTCCATCAAAATCTATCTGCCCTCACCTCTGTAGAAGTGAAGGAAAGATTTGAGTAGGAAAAAAAGCCTTATAGTTTTACAAAGCCTCAAAAAATAATTTTAAGTACTTGCATTGGTGCATGAACATTGGGAGTTAACTAATGCTTTCCTAATTTAAAATTTATATTCTAAAAAATATTTGTTTTGCGGGCACTAGTGCACCTTGAATTACAACCATGCCACATTCTTATTTAAATGTTTTGTTTATCTTTCCCTCCGGAATATAGTCCAAGTTCCAAGTGGTCATTTTTCAACAGACACACCATAGCCACACCTACTGTTCAGATATCACTTCTTTTTTCTTTCCTTTCACAAAGTTCCAGCAGAATTAAACCACCTTTTTCACTTATACAGTAAAAATCTTCTTATACCCACATTGACATTTAAAATATTTAACAAAGATGGTGCTCAAAATACCAATCAGAATAGACAACCCAGGATGAATGGGGGGGGAAAGCATACAGCTATCCCTACTCTGACCTCATCTTGGAAACTTTACATACCCGTTTCTTACAGATCTGTTTGGACTGAACTTTTGTGTGCCTCCCAAATTCGTATCTCGAAGCCCTAACCCCTGGTATGATGGTGTTAGGAGGTTGGGTCTTTGGAAGCTGATTAGGTCATGAGGGTGGAGCCCCCATAATGGGATTAGTGTCCTTGTGAAGAGATGCTGGAGAGCTACCTGTCACCTTCGTCAATGTGAGAACACAGGAGATGTTTTCTAGGAACCAAGGAAGCAAGTCCTTACCAGACACTGAGTTTGCCAGGGTCTTGATCTCAGACTTGAGGCCTCCAGAATTTTGAGAAATAAATGCCTTTTTACTTTACCCAATTTATGGCATTTTTGTATAGCATCCTAAACTGACTAAAACAAGCTCCCACTTTTTTTTTAACCAGGCAGGAAGTAGTATTGTTATTGTATTTTTTCACAGCAGCATCATATAATCCCCTCCTGCCATTGTTTACAGATGAGGGAACAGTTGGTGCTTTCAGAACTAACAATGAACACAGCAAAGCCGGTCTCATGTTGTGACTTTGTCATGGGTTCTGAGGAGCAGGCTGCCTCTTCGTCAGCAGTGTCTACCCCCCCTACCTCCCTGCCCCAGAGTTTGCTGGTTTCAGACACTCATTTATAAACACAGCTTTCTAATAATCCATGTCTCTGTCCATAGTGTGCCCTCTGCTTCTGCTTCTCTGATTGTCTGGCAAACTTAGTCTGTAAGACCCAAGTGTTACATCTACGTTCTGCATTCTTGATTCTCACAGACACTGTTGTGAGGATGTAGAGAGAGGGGAACCTTTTTGCACTGTTGGTGGGAATGCAGACTGGTGCAACCACTGTGGAAAACTGTATGAAAATACTACTAAAAGTTAAAAACGGATTTGCCTTTGACCCACCTTCTGGGAATGTACTCAAAAAAACCCAAAACACTAACCCAAAAGAACACAAGCATCCCTATATTCATTGCAGCGTTATTTACAATTGCCAACATACGGAAGCAGTCCAAGTGTCCATCAGTAGATGAGTGGATAAAACAACTATGGGGCATTTACACAATGGAAAAAAGGAGAAAATTTTACCCTTTGTAACAGTATAGGTGGACTTGGAGAACATCATGCTAAGTGAAATAAGCCAGTCAGAGACACACAAATACCATGTGATTTCACTCACATGTGAACCTAATAAATAAACCGAACTAACAAACAAAATAAAGACAGACTCATACATAGAGAGCAGGATGACAGCTAAGGGATGGGGGTTAGAGGGTGGAGGGACGAAGCAAACAGGAAAAAGGACTCTCAGGCATGGACAACAGGACTGTGATTGTAGTGGGGGGAGGTAAAGGGGGTAAATAGTAATGGAAAAAATACAATATAAATAAATAAATAGGTGATGGGAGCTCCTACTTTCTATATATTATCATTACCTTTGCTTGTATATTATTGTCACAAATGAACTGTAAACTCTTTGGAGAAATATTCAATACTTTGTAATACCTAATTTGCCTGAAATATGAAAGAAAGCTACAGAGAGAGAAAAGAAAGTTTTTCATATTTGCTCAATGAATGGACTAAGATTCCTCTAAAATATGTAAATATAATTGAGATTTTGGTGGTGATTTTCAATAAAAAAGGAGTGGCAGAACCAGGTTTGAGGAAAGAGTCCAGTTGTGTTTTAATGATACTAATTTAGAGGAAAAGTTAATCAGAAAATTTAGTCAGCATCTTGTAGAGAAAACAACCTGGATATAAAAGAAATTCAAGTGGAGAAATATGTCAGAAGTTCAGAGCTAGATAACTTGACACATTAGTACTTTAATGACCAAAAACAGTAAACATATACATTTTTTCCACCAGGGTGATTTTATTGAGCAATAAATTTGTTCTCTAAATCTTTTCATTAAAGTTCCAACTTGCAATGCATGCTAACTCAATGGGAGAGGAATTTCTGTAGGAGAGAGATGGGAGGGGTGCCTGTGGCGATGGCGTGCTGTATGTCCTGGCTGTACCAGTGTCTGCAACCTGGCTGCGATGTCATGTTGCAGTTTTGCAGTATGTTGCCATTGGGGAAAATTGGCTGAAGGGTAATCATACAACTGCATGTGAATTTACAGTTATCACAAACTTTTAAAAGCCTAATTTAAAAATTCACACTTTAATTTCTTAGTCTTTCCCAGTTGTTTCCATTTTAAAACACTCGAAACACTGAAGAGGTAAATGGCACTGTGGTTGGTCAGACACAAATGTGGGACTGGCCACTTCCCCTGGTACAAAGTCCCTAATTAGCACTCTGATTAACAGTTGATAGATTTAACAGTGATGTCAAGTACAGTGAATACAGACAATAACAATTAAAAATAGTAAAAAACAGACACATCTGAGCGTGAGAGATGAGAGTGTCTCACCATGTTTGATGAGACTCAGGCTGATGAAGCTACTCCCCCCGGCATCGCTGGTCCAGTACCTGAGGCTGCATGAACCCCGCATGCATGTTGGAAGGGGTTCAGAAGAAGGATGGGAAGGAGGGCTGGCAGTAGATCTGCATTTAAGGAACCAGATGAGACAGGAACAGAGGAAACAGGATGGGATGAACCCACAAACATAACTTTCTTCAATAACAACTTTGAGATCTGTCCCTTTAGGACAGACATCCAAAAGGCTGTATGCTGATGGCAGGACCAAACAGGAAAGGAGGAAGCTCTAATGTCAATGTCAACATGATAAGATCAATGAAAATCAAAATAAACTCCCTTTACAAGAAATAGAAATCCCCCACTGTGCCACTCTTTCTCAGAGTTATGCAAGTTTGAAGTGAGGTGCAATCCTAAAATACAGTTATTGCTCAAGAAATAATGTTTTAAAATCTTCATTTTTATCACTCACGTTGAAACTTTGTTCTTTTGTACAGGGCACTTCTCAAAGGCCACCACACCTTTCCTAGCCCCCATGAGATCCTAAGTTCATGAGAAGGAGAGACAATGTCTGCTTAATTCCCCTGCCTCTCCAAATCTTTTTCTCCGGTTTCAAGCGCTTAGTGTTTCTACCATTTGTAATGGGCAATTTATGAACAGCTCACTAAGGGCAGAGTGCTTTATTCAATCTCAAGTCTTTTAACTGCATTCATGTATATTAATTAAAATTTTTTCTACCAAACTTTCTCTTCACTCTAACAATGGACTGCCCCCGAAGCCTACACCTAGATAAGGAAATAGTAGTCCATCATTAATCCACAGAAAGTCAATGATTCTTGCATTCATGTTCACATGTTTTGGAAGCATATTTGGGTCAGGCCAGAGAGAAAAAAATGCATCTGAAAAAGATATTGAGGAAAGTAGAAGTCACCCTGCTCTATTCACCTGATACTACCTGCTTTTACTATCTTTTCTCTTTCTTCATAGCCAGACATCCAAAATTCTTTCCTTCTTCCCTATGAAGAGAGAAAACAATGGCCACAT
>VMDR010028579.1:0-13072 GCA_007922815.1 Macrotus californicus
GGGGAAAAAAGTTATGGTTTCGGTCAGAAGATAAGCGACTGGAACCCAAAAAAGTTCAATTACTTGTTCAAGTCCATACAACTCTTTGGAGGTAAAACCAAGACTAAAAGAGAGGTCTGAATTTCCAGTCCAGTTCTTATACCTCTAAATCATTCTTCCTTTAGAATATTTGATTCGATTTTCAATTTAGTATTTTAACACATCTTGATCATATACTGTGGATTTTTTTTCTTAGTGATTTTTAGGAAAATACATTTATGTGAGAAAGTAATATTATTTCATTGTAGTTGTTCTAGGCTCCAAAAGTAAGTTTCCAGACTTCTCTGCAACTCAAATTCAGGATGTGTTACAATCCCCCAGAGACCATTTTGCTGTGAGGTCTTAAAAAATTTAGGCAGTCAGTAATGAGTCCAGAAGTAAACTTGGTAACTAAAAGGGGGTACATGGAATCCTTACATAAAGGTGAGGATATAAGCCCTCTGCCAAGTGTGGGTCTGTGATGTTTAGTCTATAGATTTTAGCAAGGTGAAATCTAGGAGAGCGAAGACATCTGAAGCCCTCTTGAATTTTAAATATACCTAAGTTATAAAGAATCCTTTCAAGGTTTCTAGCAATTTTCTTTTTAATCTTCACCCGAGGATTAAAAAAAATGTCCTTACCCGAGGGAATTTTTCATTGCTTTTAGAGAGAGAAGAAGGGTAGGGAGTGGGGACAAAGAGCGAGAGAAAGAAACATCAACTGGTTGCCCTCTCCTACTCTCCCTGACTAGGGATTGAACCCACAGCCTGGGTATGTGCCCTGATCAGGAAACAAATCCACAACCTTTTAGTCTATTGGACGATGCTCTGACCAACTAAGCCACATTAACCAGGGCTCTAACAATTTCTTAAAATACATTATTCACATTGTCATATGATATGCTATCATATGGTATGTCATATGAGATGCCATATGACATGAATGTCCTTTCAGCTATGTCTTACATTGAGAACCAGAAAGCTACAAGAAGCCACAAGTCTTCTTTTTGGTTACAAATATCTACCCTAATAGTATATAGCCATATTTTCACTTACTCTAAGGACTGCCTATATCTCATGATTTTCATGTATACTAGACAAAAAAGAGGAAATTCTCAAACACAATGCTAGGTACAAATGAGTATTGTTAGTGGTTGTGTGGAACAGTTAGGGTTAACTGAACAAGAGAAGCAGTCAGCGTGGCAGATGGTGGAGCTTTCTAGCAGACAGGTTGAAAATGCTGAACTTGGAGGTGACGTAAGAATTTACAGATTTGTTTGTATAGGAGAATATAAACAAGGACTATAACAATTATTACAAATGACACACAATCCTTTTTAAAGTGGCGATACGTTTGTTGGAAAATATAACTTCAGTACTTGGGGGAGAAGATGGGATTCATATTATTGGCTGGCTCTGGTATCTCAGAGAACAGAGCTAAGTTGTTCTGTTAGAAAGTGGTGTGTGTGATGTGGTAGAAGGGAGGGGTGTGTAGGATGAGAAAGACTGAGAGATTCTGGAGCACTCTAAAAGCATGGTCTGTGGAATTCGAGGGGTCCTGGATACCCCTGCAGGAGGTCTGAAAACTCTAAACAGTTTACAAAGTAATATTTAGATGTTACCCATTCTTACACAATGCATTGGCATTTACACTATCGGTACAAAAGCAGTGGTGGGTCACACTGCTGGTGCTTAGCATAAACCCAGGCAGTGGCAGCAAGCAATTTTTAAAAAGCTGATGTCATTTAAGAATGTCTTTAATGAGGCTTTAAATATTGTTAATTTATTGTCTTGAGCTTGAGTGTATATGTCTGGGAATGGCTAGATTTTCTCCACCAAAACTATTATAGAAGTTAAAATACAGAAGCAGATATGAGAATCAGTCATTTCTATTATACCAGATATTACAAAGGTTTGCAAAAATGTAAAATGATGCCACACTTCATATGCTGTGGAGCTGCTGTGCTACCCCAAACAGAGGCCACGGTCACATGTGTTTTCATTTAAGTTTATTTGAATGTAATAAATTTAAATGAAAACACATTAAATATCTGTTCCCCAGTCTCACTAGGCTCACCTCAAGTGTCCGAGGGCCACAATGAGGTGAGAGACGACCACACTGAACAGCACAGAAAACACCGCCATTTTCATAGACAGTACCATTGAATGGCAGGCACTCTCATAGTGTACATATGTAAAGATGACTTTCTGTTCTGTGGTCCTAAACTAAAAGCAAGTTTTTAAGAAAAAAATCATATTTCCATTGGAATGTGTGAAAATCAGTTTTATTTCCACAAAGCTGGTCTCTGTTCTCTTTAACCTCACTTCTTTTGGCCACTTGGAATCTCGGATTCCAATTGTCAGGGTCACTTTAGAGCAAGGATCAGAGGAAGCAGGAGCCTTCTTTTACTCTACAGCCTGGAAGGTGTCGAGCTCAGGGTGTCTATAAACAATAAAATCCCCTTAAGTCAGGAGTCCCTGGACTCAGGTGGCCTTGCTGACAGTAGAGCTCTTATGCAGGTGGGAGGAGGCGGGGTGGGTGGGGGGGAAGCAAGAAAACATGTCTTTCCAGCATGAGTTCAAGTTATTCCCTCAGTGGAACTTCTTGATAGCACACTTACACTCAAATACAGTTACCTTTTCAGTGGGCAAACTCTGCAGTTTTAAACACCCATTTCTGATAATATAGCCCTGAGAGTTCCCAAGCTTGTTAGAAACTGGAATGAGAGACTGCCTGTTAGCAGATGCCAATGCCTTGCTCTCCCAATATTTTCTCTTCCTGTGATAACAACCATCATCATTCTCTTTTTAGGAGACAGAAACCCATGCACAGAAATTTGTGTGCTGTTATTCGTAAGGTAACGATGTTTGAGTGTTTACTCTCACGCTGGTGTTAATTAGTTCACAGCATATTTAAGTTGGGAACAGCGCGAGGCAGTGAACATCTCCGAAGGACATCTTTTACGTGGCTACATTATGTTCTGACAAAACCCAGGCAGCGTGGCCAAGACACCAATGGTGCCTGGTAAACACGGTTTTGGCAAAGAGTGCAGAGGGATTCTTCTCAACTGGCAACCCAACTGGCAACACGGCCAATCCAGGTTTACAAATATGCCACCCTCGGTTAATTAGTGACAGTGCTGGCTTTTAATTTAATTTGAAGCAACATGAGAGAAAAATCAAGGAAAAAAAGTGGATAAACAAGCCCACTAGTCTCACTGCTGGAGAAATGGAGTTACACAAGCATGAATGATCCAGTCCCGCAAAGAGCTTGATGGATGTGGTTGCTTCTGAAACATGAGAACATCTGGCTACACTGCACAGCTGAGGAGGGAAAAAAAACCACGGGTCCAAATTCACGGACACATTTCTGTCAGAGACATCCGGCAAACAGATGGCCCTGGTTTAAAGTCCCAGAGATGTGCTGAGAGGTTTTGGAAAACTCATGTGTTCATAAATGCATTCTTTTTATTCCTTTATTTCCAGCTCAGTAACTTGTCATCAGCTCTTCTCTACTCACTGTCTTCAGAGCAATGATATTTCTGAAGACAGAGGCCTGAAGAGGGTCTGTGCTATATTCTTCACCAAGTCTGGCCTGATCGGATGTGGAAGAACAGTACACCATGATGTAGAATCTCCACCTAGGCTACGACCTATTGTTATGAGAATCAAAATGCTGTGCTTAAATGATAGGCTAACATATTGTAATGGCCAGTGTTCACTGAACACGTATGTGCCAGACACTGGACTACATGCTTGTCTTGTCTCATGGAATCTTCATTGCAATGGTTTGTAATCACTTCCTCGCACCACTTATGAATATTCTAGGGAAATGATGCACTCTTTATTTGAAGTGGGCAAGTCTCAGGCAATCAGAATATGAACTGTATCATCAGAGAAGTTGCTGTAGTCTCTTAAACACAGAATAATATATTGTTTGGCAAATACATCTAGAATTTGAAAGCTAAGAGGGGTGTTTTGTTTAATGTTGTGATCTACTTCTTGTCCAGAAGATCCCTTAGGCATGAAGAGGGGAAGGCAGAGGACAGTAGCTTAGACTTGGAAGGGCTACAGATATCTGCATGGGCTGATGAACTTGCACACTGCCACGGCTGTGATCAGAACTGAGGATTCATGCATCGCCCCCTCTTTCCATACTCCCCCTTCACCCTCCCACTGGCTGAAACCAAATAGGAACAGGCTTAATACTCAAAGAGAGGAAACATCCCTAGCTTTACTTCCTCTCCTTCTCACAGGTAATCATGAATATCCACAAACATCAGTGTCATCCACATAAACAAGATATAAGAGAAATTAAAAACAAAAAGGTAGAAGGCATAAAAATACCTTGAACTCACTCATGTATAAGGATATCATACAATCTTGCAGTGCTTAAAATCACATGAGATGCTGACAACTGGTGATCATTTCATTAAGTGTGACTAATGATCTAATTCTTTCAACAACCAAAGAGAATCTGGTAATAAGACCTTCAGGAACAAGGCTTAAAAAGGCAATGGTAGGGATAGTATTATTGCATTATATATGACAGATGATTTTTGAGACGGACTTGTGGCCTAAACTGAGAGTGGAATCTATATAAGGAAACAAATATTTTGCATGTTTTCTGACTGCTGAGGCAGTGCAAAAATCCACAGAGTAATTTGTTTCAGTTTTCAAGGTATTAGAAGACTGTGATTTCACGTCATAGAACATTCTTTCAGAACAGTAAGAAAAATACTTTATCCTCTGAACCTTGAGAGGATACATGCGAAGATAAGGAAATGCCTTTTCAATGGGATGTGGCAGGACCTCAGAATACTGGTTATGTCATTTGATGACCCCATTTGTAATTGTTACTTCTATTTCTGTCCTCACTTCAGATTGGGTCCAGAAGCTATGGCTGACTATTATGGAGCCCATGGAGATATTAATGTTGGAATAAACCCATGTGGGTGCAAGATTATTAAGGGCACTTCTTACTGCTCCTAACAAGGGAAAATGTCATCTTCAGTGAAACTTAGCATCAGAAATGGGGCATTCCCCTTGGAACTTGAAGAGGACATTAACTGTAAACAACAACAACAAAAACCACAGCTTCAAATAAATCCCAAATCCCAGTCTCAAAATGGGAGATTACAACTGTAGTAATAATGATGATAATTAATAGTAGCATTTATCAAATGTTTCTGTATGTTCTCATAAAGTGCTCAGTCCTTTCTGGACAAACCTCATTAAAATAACTTTATTCAGTAAGCCCTTTAGTTATTCTTTTTTATTATTTGGGAAAACTGAGGCCCAAGAAGTTAAAATTTTCCTAAGAGCAAATTTTGCCAAAACTAAGCCCCCAAATGGTGGAATCTAAATTCAGATCCCAGTTGATCAGAATGTCAGGATCCTCAAACTTCACTATTATTTTCTTCTGAGTGCATGAGAGACCTAGGAGTAGAGTGAACATGTAATTTAACATCCACTCTGGGACATGACTGAAAATGAGAGAAGGCGCTCTTGATAATTACACCAGGACAGAAGGGCAAACTGGGATACATGTTCTTACTACTTAAGAAGGAAGCTGACCTGAGGTGTACACCTGCCTGAGAAGGAAATACCAAGTCTGGATCCACTTGGGTATTAATAGATGTCAACTCCTCCCAGATTTTAGTAGGAAAATTTTCATAACACAAATCACTCCTCCTAGACAGGAACTTCCTCTTATCTGCTTGAGATGGATACCTGCTTTAAAAGGATATCATCTTTTTACTTAGTTTTTAATATCTTTTTTCTAGTTTCATTTTGTGCTGTCACAAGTTTTTTTTTAATCAAGAACACTTTTTTAAAAAGTATGTATTGCCTTTCTAGCTTAGGTTGCCATTAAAATGAACTGTTTTATGTAAAGACACCATTATGGCAGAATTACAAAATCTTTGTAGCCAAATGACCATTCTCAAATGGTTTGGTTTGGTTTTTAAAGTCTTGGCTCTAAAATAAACAAATACATACACACATAAATAAATAAATAAATAAATAAATAAATACTCATTGCACTTGGCTTACAACATTAGTTGTCCCAGGACACAGGACTTTGGGGGAAATACCAAACAGAGCTGTGTCACTTCTAGCCGTTCTCTTTCATACACTGCCTGTCCCCCAGGAGTATGTCTTTTGGGCAGGGCTCTCATAGCATGAACCTCCTATCACAGTTGACACTATGGACCACTCCCCTGTCATCCTGAAACTTTGTTGTAATGCCTTTCTGGCACTTTCTTCCTCCCTCTCTTTACCTGCTCCTCCTTTTCTATTTTCTCTCCACCCCCTCTCAATGTTGTCCCTTCCTCCTGGATCTCACTACTGGCTGTTTTTTTCTAATTTTTCTTTATACATTGTGTTATGACAATTTTACCCAGTTTCATGAATGCAATATTTCCATGTAGCACAAGACTTCCAAAACTATATTTCCAGCCTGGTGTTCTCTCTAAAACTCTACATGTGTACAACTCCCTATCAAGGTGTCCTTCTGGCCTCTGAGATTCAGTGCATCCAAAGCTGGCCTCACAAACTTCTCTCCAAAGTACACAGGCTCCTGTGCTCCCTCTATCTCAAGCATACCTCCTACTTCAAGTTTCCTCTTTGCAGGTGACACAAGTTACCTAGGCTCACAGTCTTTGCATCCTTCTTTATTTCTCAACCTAAATAAAATCAGTTGACAACTTCTTCCAGGTCTATTACTTCAGTGCATCTCAGATCTGTCCGTTTCTCAAAATTTTCCTAGCCTAACTTGTTTAGACACTTACAGTCTCTTACCTGAAATATGCTAACTGGTCTCCCCTACCCATAATTTCTCTCTTATTCACTTTCATCCTGTGTAGCAGCAAGATTAAACTTCCTAAGGAATAGCTGGATCCCATGACTTCTTTGTTCAAGTTTCAATGCAAGCAGCTTAACTTACTCCATACTATTCAGATTTCTTAGCCTGGCATTCAAGAGCCAATACTGATGTGATCCTACATGATTATTTAGATCTTACTTGGCGTGACACTTCTCAAAGTTTTTATCTGAGCCCACAACTCTGTTGTGGAACCCTGCTCAGAGTTTTCACAGCATCTTTCCCCCCATCACACCCTGCATCACACTTCATTAAAGATTCATTTACTTATTTATCTTCCTTTAGGCTTTACAACATCCACAGTGCAGAGAGAATGGGAAACTTATTTACAATTATATTCCAAGTACTGGCCCATGGGAGGAATTTAATAAATGTTTATTGAATTAACTGACAAATAAGTGAATCTACTCACATTAAAAAATAAATAGATCTACTCACTCTAAAGCTCAGTGGCTTCGGTCAAAATGATTCATTGTCCCCAGCTCCTATGTTGATGTGGTCCTTAGCTAGTCCGAACCACCAGTCTCCATGTAACTAAATTCCACCTACTTTGACAGAAGCATAACTCAAAACGCCCCTCCACTATGAAACCTTTCTTGAGCCTCTTAGTCATCAGTGACCTCTTCCACTTCTAAACTCCTGCAATGTTCTCCTTATTCCTCTTTAATGATACTGATTGTTATTTTATTTTTAAAATAGAAAGTATATATATTTAAGGTAGACAGCATAATGATTTGATAAACATACACATTGTGAAATGATTACTACAGTCCAGCTAATTAGTGTGTCATCTCACATAGTTACTGTGTGTGTGTGTGTGTGTGTGTGTGTGTGTGTGATGAGACCACCTGAGATCTACCTTGTAGTAAGCATTTCTTAGCTCTCCATTAGTTTTGTAAGCTCTGGGAAGACAGTATCTTTGCTTGTTTTACTTTCAATTAAGCACCTAGTACCTAGAGTAGTCCTTACAGAAAGGAAAAACTTAATAGATCGGTATTTATTACTTGCAATGACTAATGAATGTTATATCAACAAATAATGACACTCTCTTATCTCATAGCACCCAATCTATATTTCTCAGAACTCTTGTAAATTTTTGTCCAGACAGATTTTTAATTTGAGAAATAATGACATTTCCTCCCTCAGTAATTTTAAGACTTTCACTTAACTCTTCAGTAAAGACCTTCTACTTGTGGAACTAAATTCCCTGCGTGCACATGTAAATAGTATTGTTATAAACTACAAGCATAAGTTCAAAAATCATATGTATTATTTGATGAATTTTTATACAGTGAGTATATACATGTAACTAGCACCCAAATGCAGACACAGGAAATTTCTAGTAACAGAAGTCCCCTCATGCTCCTTTCCAGCCTCTTCCTCTCCAAATGTAACCATTATCCTGACTTCTGATATTACAGATTATTTTTTCTTGTTTTCAATCCTTAGATAGATGGAATATTCTTTTATGTCTGCCCAGCCTTTCATTTGTGAGATTCATCCACATTGTTGTATGTAGTTGTAGTTGGTTCATTCTCATTGATGTATAGAATTCTATTGTATTAAGATTTCATAATGTGCTTATCCATTCCACAAGTTACATGACATCGTGACTTCATGTACAGTATTCCTAACATCTCTTACCCACAACTTCAGTTCACCTATTGCTTTAGTGGCCACTTCCATGCTGGCTTTGTCTAGGGTTGCACAGGTATAATAGGCAAAGCCCTACCTTGGGCCTGGACTGCATCTCTCACACTTCCTGTCCTGAGACTTCTCAGATGCCAACTAGGAAATACTTCATGTGAACCCACTTACCACTCAGACATGTGCAAGTGAGAAGTACAGGGGAGTTTATATGCATGGGTATTGGTTTCTAGGGGATAAAGGCTTCACTCTTCTGTAATTCAATGAATAGTTTGAGACCCATTTCATAATGTTTCTGTGAAGATCTAGTGGGATAAAATTCTAATCACCTTCTCTGGTAGCCAACTTGATAATGCTTCCTAATATTGGCTTTTTCTTCTTTCCTATTTTATTCCCTCTACCCCATGTACTTGTTCCTTATCATCATATTCTCCAATAGACTACTCAATGACCTCATGTAAGACATAATCTGTTTTATTTTCAGGGAACCCAGACTAAGACTCATAGCTATTAAGTTATGACCACATCCAAATCTTTAGACTTTAGCTCCATAGGTTGAAAATATATCTTAGATCTTCTATGCCCCAGAAAAGGAGAGCATTGCAAAGAATCATCATGTTCTTATTTTATCATTTCTTTAAGACACATCACATCTAGAAGTAGAATTAAAAAGACAAAAAAAATGTACTGGTTGGTATTACTTTTTTCCATCATGAAAAAATTAAATAATTATTGCCCAGAAAACTTGTAAGCATGACTGATATGCGTATTACTCCTCAAATGCTTTTTAGCAGAGCTGATTCTACAGACAGATTATAGCATTAAGTATAGACTTGGACTACTGCTACATTGTGAGTTTAAAAGTTACAACTTCAATCAGTGGTTAACTATGATGATTAGTGCTGAACTTACATATTAACGCAGAGAAAAAAGGGAGAATGAACTAGGAGGAAATCAGGAACTCTCTATGGACATGCAAATAGCATGTAGATAATCAGGAGCAAACATCAATGACAATTAACTGACTGAAAGCCCAATCTGGCACACCACATGGCCAAGCCAACATCATTTTAGGAAGAGGCATCTAAAAACAAACACTTACCTTGTTCCTAGTTTGTGCCAGAGACTGTTTTAGATGCATCCCTCGTGTACCGTTGGCCCCTATAGGCATCCCTTAAAATGATGTGAGTAATAACATAATTGTAATAATTGAGGCTGTCCTTTATTAAATATTAGTCAAGCACTATTCTAAACATTTAAAATATGTATTACTTAATGCAACAACTTATGAGGTAAGAGGTCTTATTAGTTCCATTCATCAGATGATGAAATTAAGTTTCGGGAGAATCACATAGCTGATGAGAGATAGAAACACATAATGGGCTTAGGTCTGTAGTGCAGATCTCTGAGTTCTTAAATTCATATTACTTCTGGAACTCCAAACTTTCCCTCCTCTGACAAACCCCAGATATCAATATTCCCTATCTCAGATTTTCTATTCTAACACATTTCAGTAATGTTCCGCGCTGCAAAACTGTTCCAGATCTGTCTGATCACTTAATTCTGGGTTAATTTTGCCACTTATCACTCTACATTTCCCATGAATGGAAATTGTTCTCTGACCTGCCCCATCCTCTGAGATATCACAGTCATCATTAGTGCTTGGTGAAAATCTGCTCAATAATGTGGGAAAATAGATTTTCATTCATCCTGCATAGATAGGCTTTAAACCTAATACTTTTTCTAAAGAGGTTTCTTTACCATGGGGGAGGTGCCTAAAGTTTCCACTTGGACTGCTGTGTCATTCGTTTGTGTTTGGGTGTCCTGAGAATCGTAAGTAATCTCAAACACATAAGTTTCTTTATTTTCCAAGTAGCCATACTCAACCATTTTCTTGTGGGCACACTGTGATTTAATTTAAGAGAACTCTGTTTTGAGTCACTTCCAAGTTCCAATGTATGTTTATCTTTATGAAAGCATATTACATTGATACATTAGAACACACCTCCTGTATATACTATTTTTTCAGCACAACAAAATACCATTTTTAAATGAACTTTTAAAATTTTAAACAGCTTTATATATATAGACAATTGTAATGGATAGTACATATACATAGTGTCCCCATATACCCAGTACCCAGTTTTACCTCTTACTAACATCTAACACTAGGGTATTTTTGTTACATTGATAAAATAAAATTGATACATTATTATTAAAGTCCATACTTTATTCAGATTTTAGTTTTTGCCTAATGTCCTTTTTCTCTTCGAGGATGCCATCCAGGATACCACATTACATTTAGTTGTCTTGTCTCCTCAGGCTTCTCAGTTTCTCAGACTCACTTTGTTTTTGATGACCGGAACAGATTTGGAGACTACTGGTCAGGTATGTTGTAGGATATTTCACAACTGAGGCTCACCTGATGTTTTTCTCCTGTCTAGCCACAAGTTTGGGGAGGAAGTCCACAGAGGTAAACAGCCATTCCCAACATATCATACCAAGCACACATACTATCAGCATGACTTATTGCTGTTGATTTTGACCTTGATCACCTGGCTTACATAGTATTTATTTGTCAGGTTTCTCCACTGTAAAGTAACTCTTTTCTCCCCAGTTCCTTTCTGTACTCTTTGGAAGAAAGTCACTATGCACAGCCCACACTTCAAAAACTGGGAATTATGGTCTCCTTTGTTTAGGGTGAAGTATTTAAATAATGTATTAGAGTTCTTCTGCATGGGAAATATGTCTCTTCTCTCCCATTTATTTATTTATTGAATTATTTATTTACATCAATGTGAACTCGTAGGTACTTAGTTTATACTTTGCTTTATAATCTGATATCATTTATTTATTTTGTTGCTCAAGTGTCCCAGCTGTGGCCACACTGAGAGCTCTTACACTTGGCTCCTCTGTCCCTTTGACACACTAGTCACTGAGAGGATTTTGTTTGTTTTACTTTTAGTGCTTCTTTACTTCTTGGCACTACAATGTGCTCCAGGCTCATCTTTTCATCTTGTATCTTTCTCTCCCCAGTCCTAGAAATAGCCATTTCTCCAAGGTTCTCTGATTCCTCTCATTGGACAATAGTGTTAGAACCCAATTCTGGTTGCCACTCGTGCTGATTTTCCCTGGTTGCTTTCAGGACCCCTCAGCTGACTGAGCAAATAAATATATGTGTGCATACTAATACCTGTATAGACACATAACTAGAAATGTTTCTAGATGTAATCATATATGTCTATATTAAGCTAAGCATGAGTTCATAATTATGTCTCCCACTCTAATCCATTACCATATGGATCATTCTAGACTTGTCCCCTTGCTCACTCACTCCAAGAGTAGGAAACCTAGCTTCTACCATCTACCATCTGTCTATTGTTCAGTTTCAGTATACATGTATAACAATATCAGAATTATTAACCCACACCCCCATGGAAAACAATTTTATCATCTACAATACGACACAATGCCACATTTTTGAAATGTATGTATGAAAAAATAATTCTAAGGAGCTCTATCCATGTTTTTTTCTTGTTTGTTTGTTTCTTCCTATTGATTTCTAACTTAGGTCCACTTTATAAAAGGAATAAAAGCTATAGACCAGAATAAACCAGAAGTTGTCTAGAAAAAGACTTAGAAAAAATGAAATGAAACCCAGAAATACAAACGGAGAGTAAGTAGGCAGGATAATGAAAGAAACACATCTCAGGTTCTATTAGCCACGCCGTGTTGCTGCGTTGCTGACTTTGAGTAAAGGACAAAGCTGACGTTGATTGCCTGACTCTCTGCAAGCTGGTGGTGGGCATCAATAGCCTGTTGCTTCCTTTATTCAGTATCCAGGCCTCAGAAAGCACTCCTTCTTTCGTGCTAGGGAAAGCTAAATGTAGAGGACAAGACTAGAGGCTTTTTAAAACAGACTGTATTTTTGTAATTTTGAGGTTCACAGTAAAATGGTGTACAGAGTACACAGAGGTTCCCACGTGCTCCCTGCCCCACCACCCCAAAATTGTCTCACTCCCATATCCTGCACCATAGTGCTACATTTCTTAAAATTGATGAGCCAGCATTGACACATCATGATCACTCAAAGTCCACAGTTTACATTAGGGTTCAGTTATCTTGTTGAACATTCTATGGGCTCAGACAAATACAAAATGACATATATCCACCATTATAGTACCAGAGAGAGTCGTTTTTTTGCCTTAAAAATCCTCCATGTTTGCCTATTCATCTCTCACACCCCACTTATGCCTGGCAACCACTGATCTTTTTAATGTCTTCTTAATTTGTTTTTTATTCGAGAATGTTATACATTTGGAATTATACAGTATGTAGCCTTATTAGATTGGCTTCTTTCACTTAGGAATATACCTTTAAGTTTCTTTCATGCATCTTCATAATTTGATAACTCATTTTTTTAAATTACTTTATTGTTGTTCAATTACAGTTTGAATTTTCCCCCCACCACTCTCCCCCCACCCCAGCCAATCCCACCCCCCTCCCCCACTCCCACCCTCCCCCT
>VMDR010028580.1:0-13095 GCA_007922815.1 Macrotus californicus
GAGGAACACAGGAGTGTCTGGAGGACTCTAAGGATATTGCTGGAAACATTCTATTTTTTTAGACTGAATTTTAAAAAAATCCTCACCCAAGGATATGTTTACTGCTTTTAGGGAGAGAGGAAAAGAGAGAGAGGGGTATGCACCCCAACTGGAAACTGAACCCACAACCTGGGTGTGTGCCCTGATCAAACTATTGATATTTAGGATGATGCTTCAACCAACTGAGCCACCTGGCAAAGGCTGGAAACATTTTCTTGACTCCTATGTATACTGGTCTCTGCATTTCTGATTCATTACCTCTCTCTCACCTAACAGTTTCCCTGTGCTTCATACTACCTGGATAAAAGCATGGCCACATTGGGTGGTGAACACATAATACAGTAAACAGATGATGTATTATAGAATTGTACCCCTGAAGCCAATGTAATTTTATTAACCAATGTCACTTCAATAGATTCAGTTAACCAAACAAACAAAAAACCATGACCACTGACAACAACCCAAGTTTATATGTCACAGGTCCAGCCATCCTGAGAAAAATCCAATGGATTCCAATCTTCCCTCATCTCTCCACCTCATTCACCCTTTCAGATTTCCAATATTAGTAGATGTTCACCTGAATCAAGTGGAGTCAAGAGGTGACGTTGGACAGACATGGTTGGTAGGAGTCACCCCAGAGCCATGTAAATGACAGGGAGGAAAAGAGGGACTGGGGAGACAACCTATAAATAGCATCACATTCTCACCACACTCATTTTTATTTGGAGATATTTATTGCAAGAAACTGTCATGTTAAACCAGTAAAAGAAAGGAAATTCCTTTTCCCCTTTAATTAGACTAGCTCTTTCTCAGAGCGAGAATATGATCTGGCAGCAGGCTGCGGCATCATCACAGGTTTTTGAGTCTCCACCTGCAAAGGACAAACCATCCTTCACCAGCACTGTCTTTGGCGTCTCAACTGGGAAATTGTCCATTGTCAAAATCATGAGTGAGAAAATTCTGTGATGGAAAATAGCCCTAAAATTTGTCAACTCTTCTAGATTTAACACTTTAACATATGTAAAACCATGTCTGTCATATAAGGAATTTTATGGTAGATACAAGAAAAATACATCTGATATTTAAGAGTAGAATATTAATATTTATAGGGTAAAATCATAACGAGCTTAAAGTAAATCTAAATTTTCTATGGACTTTCATTATGCAATTAGAAATGTTTCCACAGGAGAATGAAGTCCTCTAGTCAAGTGTGTTGGAAACTTTTGGAGAGGGAGGAATTGATAAGATAGAAGGCCCAAGGCAAACTAGGAATTATAGAGTATCATCAGTTACATGTTTTCTAGTAAAGCTTATAATGTTGCATAAGTCTGGGATCTCTACATTTTTTTTCAGTTCTCTTATTCTCTACTGTGTATTATCTATTGCTACGTAATAATTCCAAATAATTCCAAAGTTTAGTAGCTTAAACCACCCAGAGTTTACCATCGCACACAGGAATCCAGGAGGAGCCTCGCTGCTGGTTCTGGTTCAGGGTGGCTCAGGGTCCCAGAAGCGAAGCTGTCAGCTGGGCCACAGCCATCTGAAGGCTTCATTCACCTGGGGTCGCTGTTCTTCAGCTGACATGCTCGGCTGTTATCGGGGGGCCTCGTTTGCTTACGACACAGGTCTCTCCGTGGGGTTGCTCTTGACATGGCAGCTCATTTACCCGGGAGCAACGTATCTAAGAGGGAAATAAATTATCCTTCTCTGAGATAATCAAATTATCTAAGAGAGGGGGTACATAGAAGCTATACTGCCTTTTATGACTTGACCTTGGAACTAACAAAATGATAAGGGGGGGGCTCAAAAGTTGGAAAATTTTAGTTTAAGTAATAGCTAGTAAGCTTAGTTATCAACGCTTATAAAAGCTGTCGTTCCAGGAACTGAAGGTATGACCCACCCTGACTCCAGGAGACCACAGGCAGTTCCACCTTCGAGCCTCAGGAGGACGGCAAGCAATTGAAGATGGTGTCTGAGCCACTGTGCTCCAGAGTGAGATGAGCACCTCCCGAGACATGGTTAAAGACCACTGCCTGAGGCAGCTAAAGACCACCACCCAAGGTGAGGATGCTGCACTTTTTTAATCCAATTAACTTTTCCCTGAGTTCCAAACCCCTTACTTATACTTTGTTCTCCTTATGAAAAGGGCCATTTTAAAATGGGATTTAAGACGGGTACAAACCTGCCATCTTAGATCGTCGGCCATCTGAATAAAGCGCCCATATAGATTCAATCCCTGTCTCTGCTTATTGAGTCTGGTAGTTGACAGGGAGCATGAACACTGGCTTTTTCAGTTTCAAAACAATTGCTTACTTCTTTTTTTTTAATTATATCTTATTGATTATGCTATTGTAGTTGTCCTGATTTTCCCCCCTTTGCTCCTTTCCATCCAGCACCCCTCACTCCCTCAGGCAATGCCCCCACACTTGTGCATGTCCACGGGACATGCATGTAAGTTCTTTGGCTTGTCCCTTTCCAATACTGCACT
Source organism: Macrotus californicus (assembly GCA_007922815.1). Classification (NCBI taxonomy): domain Eukaryota; kingdom Metazoa; phylum Chordata; class Mammalia; order Chiroptera; family Phyllostomidae; genus Macrotus; species Macrotus californicus. Next base: position 2,528 of record VMDR010028580.1, read on the forward strand.
TTACATCCCCATGGCTATTCTGTAACTACTTATTTGTACTTCTTAATCCCCTCACCTCTTCACCCATTCCCCTACACCCCCTCCTATCTCTTTACCTTTAACCTTTGGCATTGTAATTATGATATGTTTTTGAGTGGGCCTCTTTGCATCCATCTTGTTTGGGACTCTGTGCTTCCTGGACTTGCATATCTATTTCCTTCACCAAATGAGGGAAGTTTTCTTTCATTCTATTTTCAAATAGACTTCTAATTTCTTTCTCTTTCTCTTCTCCTTCTGGCACCCCTGTGAAGCAAGTGTTGAATGCTTAAAGATGTTCCACAGGCTGCTCACACTATCCTTTTTTTCTTTGACTCTCTTTTCTTCTTACTGTTCTGATTGGTTGTTTTTTGCTTCCTTATGTTCCAAATCACTAATTTGATTCTTGGCTTCATCCACTCTACTGTTGTTTCCTGGTAAATTGTTCTTTATTTCAGTTAGTGTATCCTTCGTTTCTGTTTGGATCTTTTTTGTGCTACTTAGGTCCTCACTAAGTTTCTTGAGCATCCTTATAGCCAGAGTTCTGAACTCTGCATCTGATAGATTGCTTATCTCCATTTCTTTTAGCTCTTTTTCTGGAGTTTTGTTCTTTTCTTTCATTTGGGCCATGTTTGTTTGTCTCCTCATTTTGGCAGCCTCCCTGTGTTTGTTTCTATGTATCAGGTAGAGCTACTTTGACTCCCTGTCTTTTTAGTGTGGCCTAATGCAGTAGGTGTCCTATAGGATCAAGTGGCACAGCTTCCCCTATCACCCAGGTTGGGTACTTGAGGCGCACCCTTTGTGTGGGCTGAGTACACCCCCTTCTTGTAGTTGAAGCTTGGTTGCTGTTGGCAGATCAATGAGAGGGATTTACCCAGACCAGTCAGCTGCAAGGACTGGCTGAGACCACTGACCGCCAACCATTGCCCTCTGTGGTGGATCAGCTGTGCAGGGGCAGGGTGGTGGTGCCCCAGCATGATCTGTAGCTGTCCACTGGGTGCGCTGGCCCTGGGGTTTCCAGGACGGTACAGGCCATGATTAGGTCTCACCTGTGTTTTGCCAGTGCCACACTGCCTGAGTTATAAAGCAATCTGAAATGGCTGCTACTTGTGCTGAGCTTAGAGATTTCCAAGAGAAGCCAAGCTGTGAATCTCGGCTGCTAGTTCCGGGCCTGGGGTTCACTGAGGCCAGCTGCTGCTTCTTTGTTCATATGGAACAGCAGCTTGGGTGGGCCTGTAAGTTGGGTGGGGCAGAGTCTCTGGGAATCTCCAAGGCAGGTCAAACAGTGTTAGCCAGGTGGATGGAATCTTAGATACTGTACCAGTCTGCCAGCTCTGTGTGGGGAGGGCCCAAAAAAGGGACAATGGCCTCTGCTTGCCCTGATACCAGATACCTCAGCACCCTTTTGCCAACCACTGGTGCCCCTCAAGCTGCCTCCCCAGTGCCAGAGCCCAGAGGGAGTGAATCTGAGTAGGTGAGTCTGTGTGTGGGTTCTTTAAGAGGAACTGCTTGGGGCTCCAGAAGTTTCTTCCACTGACTCAATCCTCTGATTCCACTGTACACCCAAAAGTTGTACAGACTTATCTTCCTGGCACTAGAACCCTGGAGTGGGGGACCTGGTGTGGGACTGGGACTCCTCGCTCCTGAGATATCCCTCCCAAATTTTATCCACCACAGGTGGATATGGGACCAGCCCATTCTGTGTCTGTGCCCCTCCTACCAGTCTGGGTATATGTGGTTTCTTTAATTCTATAATTGTCAGACTTCCATTCAACTCGGTTTCTGATGGTTCTGAGTGATGGTCATTCTATATTTTAGTTGTAATTTTGTTGTGGTTTGTGCAAAGAGGTGAGCCTAGTCTGCCTACAGCGCCATCTTGACTGGAAGTCTCCAACTGGTTACTTCTGCCATATACTACCGGCCATGAAGAACTAAACATATACTATTTACAATAATATATATACATATGTCTGCACACATACTATTGTCAGATCTTAAAAATTACCCTCAAATCTTGATTTACATTTGTATCTCTGGAACTCCAATTCCCTTCTATTTTTTTGATACTTATAATAATGTTACAAATCAATTGTATTTTTACAGTTTGCATGTAGAGGCTTTCTTCAAATATTCTTAAAGTTTAGGGCTTGGGGTCCAGTAGATATTCACATTTTTACCAATGATGTAAATCCTAAATTATATATAGTATGCTTATTTTAAAAAAATAGATTGATTAAATGTCTCTCTCTAGGACCCATTCATTCATTTATTTAACAAATTATTAAGTTCAGGGAACTGCATTTTCTTTATTATTCTAAAATCACCCCTGGGTTCTAGCTCTGTCTTTTTAAAAACAGCTTCATTAATTTATATGTTATGTGTTGTACTATTTGCTCATTTGAAGTATAATGTCCCCTATTTTAAACTGCATTTTTAATGACAAAGGGCCTGACAGTACCTAAAATTAGGCAATCAAAGATATTTGGCCACCCTCTATGAACTTAAATAAGAAGGTCCATCTTTAAGACTCTATGGATACATGTTCTTCTACCAGAGCAAATGGAAAGACACAAGTGTCTTATTTATTCTTCCTTTGACTGCTGTGCAGAACTCTGGAAACTCTGTAGGGGTGTTAATTTTGTAGCAAATGGGACCAAACAAGTAACTTCAGTGGCTGGAAGGCCTGTTTACCAGGATAAACTCTCCAGTCACAGTCCCAGTATTTCCTCTTGAGAACAGGTAAGCCCAATCAAGCCCCAAGTGACTATAAAAGACCGTGTTTTCCAAATTATCAACACACACACACATAATGCTGTTCTAGGTAATCCAGTCACTAATGAATGGAAATTGTATTTTCATTAATGATACCCCAGAAAGTGAAAGGTATTTTCACATATTCTTCAAAAAGTATTACATAAGCATAAAATAAAGCAGGTGGTTGATCTTAACTAAAACGTAGTATATATATTTTTTGTTTCCCTTTTTTTTGGTAATTATTAACTATTAAAAAAATATACAACTAGTACATGTACATTGCTGAAAAATGGAAAATACACAAATGCAAAAGTACCAAAAGAATTGGTAAGCACCCTTACTCCTGTTATATTGGTATATATCCTTCAAAACAAACAAATAAATTTATATATACATGTATATAAATATATATATATATTGAATAGGATGCCACAAGCTTTAACAATCTGTGATTAAAATGGGGTCTGTATTAATATTTAATGCCCAGATTATTTCTAATTGCTGTGCAGTCAGCCTGCTCTGATCCCCAGGAGGATCCACAACCTTCTTTCCTCCCTGCCCTGCCTGGCTACCCTGGGTCCACGTTCACCGACTCTCATGGTCCCTGAGGGAGCCTCACCATCACTGTTACTAACGGTGCCCTTGCCTGTGTGAAGGGACTTCCCACCTCACAGTGCTTAGAGGTCTGCCAACTGCCTTGTGGGCCTCAATGCAGCGTTGGCCTGCGGGACAACTCTAAAGAAAACCAGAGCTAACAAGTTTGTCTGTTTCTCAGAGCTCAGCTTTCAGTTTTCTGTCAGCAAACCTGCAAACAATACCCACACTCATCCATAAGAACAAGTGGCGTTTTAGGGATAGTGAGGTCTTAAGTCAAATGTATAGAACAAAATGTTTCTCTCAGACAGAGGGATACCTGTCACACATTAAGTACCACATGCATTAAGCTAAGTACACTCAGCTTACCCGGATAGGCAGCCTCCTAGTGAATGTCTTTGTACTAAAACATTCGAGTTTTGGGGGCTCACCATTTCAAACACCTTCTATTCAGATAAGGGATCAGTTTAATACTTATGTAATTAAATGGCCTATTCAGGATTTTCAGATCAAAGGCACAGTCTACCCTAAAAGAAGATTCAATACTGCAAAAACAAACAAACCATAAAAAGCAGTTCACTCCCTTGACTGTTTTGCTGGCTTTTATCTTCTCCATCCCGGTTTCGGTTGGCCAAGTTTCAATAAAGGTACAAGTTCAAGGTTCATTTTCCTTGATTAGCATCTCAGCTCCTACACTGACTGCTCTGAGGAGGGTCTTGACTATGGGTGGGAGTGGCAAAGAGGGACTCCATTTTCATGCTGTAGACCTATGTCTATTTTTAAATTGTTGCAATGAGAATATATTCCTATTTTAGTTATATGATTGGAAAAACACTGCCAACATTACCACCAACAAAACAAAAGTAGAAAATTGGCCTCAAACACATTGAAGCATTCAGGGTGGAGCTCATGGTATATCTTTCTTTTCTTTTTTCTTTAATCTTTATTGAATTATTTTTTCCATTAGCATTTAGTTACCTTAACCCCCCTCCTCCCAGCAATCACCACATTGTTGTCCGTGAGTCCTTTTTCCTTTCTGCTCAATCCCTCCACCCCTTCACCGTCCCCCTGCCCCCACCCTGCCATACATGCTAGCTGTCATCCTGCTCTCCTTGTGTGAGTCTGTCCCCATTTTCCTATATGGTTTCACTCATATGTGGAATCTAATGAACAAACTGAACTGACTAGGTATATCTGTTTCTACTGCTGTGGTCCACTGGGAAGACTAGTTCCAGAGTCGGTCCCTTGTCTTTGTAACAGCCAAGTTACAAAGTTACACTTGGCTGTGCCATCCTTGGCCGTGTCATTAACTTCCCTGTTTCCTTCCTCATCCCATGTCAGGTGCAATGATGCAGCTTCTTGGAACTCCACACTCTATAGCCTGTATGACTCTCATTTGCATGCTCTGATTATAAGAAGTGTTGTCACACAGTTTTCTTTCTGCAAATAAAATTTAGTATTCCTATTCTCTCTTTTCTTAGGTTAAGGGAAAACTCATTGTCAACTTTTTTCTCAAATTTCCCTTCCTCTATTACAGGATTCTGTCAGAGTCCCAGAGACAGTGTGCAGGTCACACGTCTGGCAGACCTGCAGATCTTTGTCCCTCAGCACTGTTAACATGCTCCTTGTTCAATTCTGTGAGGTCTTGAATGGAGGTAGCTCAGCTTCATTTTACCTTATTTTGACCATGAGGAACCTTTCACAACCCTCCAAGAGACTTCTTGAAGTTTCTTGCTGCCTCCCCTGTACTGACCATCTGTCTGTTGGCTTGCAGCTCAACTTCTGCTGCTCCTTTTTGTTCCTGTAATATTCTGCAGGGCTGAAAGTCTGCAAGTTATGTTTCCCGGGGTTCCTTGCCCGCAGGCTTCTGGTTAGGGCGGCTCACGGGAGGGACTGATGGGATGAAGCGAGGAAAAGGCATTCATCAGTGCTTTCCAGTTTCTGACGGTGTCTCAGGCAGCAATGATGACGTCTACTGCAGCTAGGGTATTGCAAAAATCCCGTTGCTGGTTGAGGCAGCACCTCAACCGCAGGCCTAGGGCTGACTGCACCAGTGTCTCAGTCCGTCGGTGCACACTGGCAAGTGCCGGCCGCAGAGCCCCGGCTGGGGAGCACTGGCCGTTTTTATTCTTTGGGTATATTCTTCTTACTTTTCACCCTCCACTTTCCCTAATTTTCCCTATTTTCTTTCTTCCATTATTTTTCTAACCAATTGCTTGAATGGAGTTTCCTCTACTTGGAATATTTAACTTGGTTTTTGTTTTCTTGACTAGGAGCTTGTTAACAGACCCTCTCTTTCCCCTATGCAGTGTCCTTGAGCCACCCTGTCACGGATCTGGTTACCTCTTACGGGACTCTGTAAGAGTAAGATGTTGTCCCTGCTATTCTTAGATCCCAGAAAAAAAAAAAATATATATAGTTAGTTAGGATTCTTTTGGTTGGGAATAAAAATAAACTTGATTGAGGAAACGAGACAAATTGAAAAACTTATTAAGAGATTACAAGTGTGAGCAGGGAAGTTTAGTGCTGGGATGCACCCAGGCCTCCGGAACCTGGGGTGGAGACACTGCAGGGAGCTGTGTCAGTGAGTGAGTGCCGCGTAATAACCAAGGCTTAGTATGGTCTAATAACCACCCTAGATTCAGAGGTTATAGTGATGTTTATTATTCTTCATGAGACCACAAGTTGGTTGGGTAGTTCTGTTCATTTGGGCTGGGCTTGGATGGCCTGGGTTTTTAAATGTCTCTTTGGTCAGCTGGTGTGTTAATTAGGAGCTGGCTTGTTAGGATGGCTTTGGATGGGCCATCTTACTCTTCTTATCCTTCCAGCAAGCTAGCCTAGTATGTCCTCAGGCAGTGGATGGGTCAAAGAGACAAAGTGTAAACACGCAAGGCTTTTTGTGGTCCAGGCTTGTAAACTGGCACCCTGTCACTTTTACCAAGTCACAAGTCCAGCCCAGATTCAAGACACGAGATATGAGTTTCTGCCTCTTGATGGGAGGAGGTACAAAGTCACACTGTGAAGGGAGTTGTACCCAGGAAGTGGAGGAAAGACGAGGAGCCAGTTTTGCAGTCTATCCACTACAGTAGACCCAGGAGGTCCTCTCTGCTTTCCCGTGAAGTTCTGCTTTATTTTTCTTTCACTGATCCCAGTTTCCTCTCTTACCTGATCCATGTAGTAGAAAGTGGCCACTGCTGTTAGCTTCCAAATTTATATGTGTATTATTCAATAAGATAGCCAGGCTAAAACTGGAACCTCAACCAATAGGGCCATAGAGCCAGCAGGCAGGTGCCATATCTGAGACTCGATCAACCTGGCTCACACTGCTTGCCCCACCCTGATAATTCCCTGAGGTCCTGCCCCACCCAGCTGTTTCCTGTGGTTTTTCATAACAAATGGCTTGTCTTCCAATTTTCCTAAATTCTCTCAAACAAGCAGCTTCTGGCTTAAGGGAGCCCCATAGCTCTCACTAAGTGGCCCCAGGCCCAGCACTAGCAGCAGCCAGGCTTGGTTCACAGCTTGGCCTCACCTGGGCACCTCCAAGCACAGGACAGGTAGCAGCCATCTGCAGTCCACTTTGTAGCTTGTGCTGTGTGAACCCAGGCAGAGTACAGGTGGTGGCTGACCTTGGGTGTGCCAACAGCAATCAAGGCTTAACTACAACAGGAGGGTGTACACAGCCCACATGAAGGGAACACCTTGAGTACACCTTGGATAATAGGGGAAGCTGTGCCACTGGACCTTACAAATCACTTCATGAGGCCACTCTACCATCTGGAGAGACATAGCAGCTCTGCCTAACACATAGAAGCAAAGATAGGGTGGCTGCCAAAATGAGGAGACAAAGAACATGACTCAGATGAAAGAACCAAACAAAACTCCAGAAAAAGAATTAAACAAAATGGAGACAAGCAATCTACTAGATGAAGAGTTCAAAACACTGGTTATAAAGATGATCAAGGAATGTAGTGAGGACTTCAACAGCATAAAAAAAGATCCAGTTAGAAACAAAGAATACACTAATTAAAATAAAGAACAATTTACAGGGAATCAATAGTAGAGTGGAGGAAGCCAAGAAATCAAATCAGCAATTTGGAATATAAAGAAGCAAAAAACAACTGATCAGAGCAGCAAGAAGAAACAAGAATCTAAAAAAACATGATGATAGTACAAAGAGCCTCTGGGACAACTTCAAGTGTATCAGCATTCGCATCATGGGGGTGCTGGAATGAGAAGAGAGAGAGCAAGAAATTGGAAACCTATTTGAAAAAATATTGACGGAAAACTTTCTTAACTTGGTGAAATAGGCATACAAGTCCAGGAAGCTCAAAGAGTCCCAAACATGATGAACTCAAAGAGGCCCACATCAAGACACGTCATAATTAAAATGCCAAAGGTTAAAAACAAAGAGAAAATCTGAAAAGCAGCAAGAGGAAAGCAGTTAGTGACCTACAAGGGAACTCCCATAGAACTGTCAGCTGGTTTCTCAAAAGAAATTTTGCAGGCTAGAAGGAATTGACAAGAAATATTCAAAGTGATGAAAAGCAAGGACCTACAACCAAGATTATGCTACCCAGCAAAGCTATTATTGAGAATCAAAGGGCAGATAAAGAGCTTCCCATACAACAAAAATCTAAAGGAGTTCATCACCACCAAACCATATTATATGAAATGTTAAAGGGTCTTGAAGAAGATAAAGAAGAAGAAGAAAATGTCAAAATATAAACAATAAAATGGCAATAAATAGATATCTATCAACAATTGAATCTAAAAAACAAAATAAACAAGCAGAACAGAAACAAAATCATAGATACAGAGAACGTTTTGATGGTTGCCAGATGGGAGGGGATTAGGGGATGGGTGAAAAAGGTGAAGGGATTAAGAAGTACAAATTGGTAGTTACAGAATAGTCGTGGGAATGTAAAGTGGGAGTGTAGGGAACAGAGTAACCAGAGAACATATATGCATGATCCATGGGCATGGAAAATGTGTGGAGACTGCCTGAGGGAGTGGGGGCTCTGGATAGAAGAGAGGATAAGGGGGAAAAATTGGGAGAACTATAATAGTATATACAATAAAATGTAATTAAAAAAAGAAAAAGATTCAGCAATATAGTACTTGTGATTTCTATTAACCTTCATTGTAAGATTTATTTACTGAGTGCTGCCAGTGATGCCTTATTTGAAATTAAATCAGACTCATATAGAATATCGTCACTGGAAATCCCAGATTCATTTTTACCATTCTGACCATTAGTCATCTTTTCACGGCATTATTTCAGGTTTTTGTGTATTCTTACCAGAGACACAAAGAGTTACATCAAAAGTGTGTAAAGGTCAGGAAGTCCGAGATGTCACTGATAAAGCTGTGACACCATCAGAAGGATGGGGATGAGAGAATGACTCTTTGCTGGAGGCTATCGTAAGTGAAAAAAGCATATAATTTTGAAGAAAAGATTTATCCTTATTTAATTTTTCTCCAACTCTTATACAAAGTCCAGAAATCTGGAAGTGTTCATGACTATATACACAATAGCCCTGGCCAAAAAGAAAAAAAATTAAATATTGAAAGATTCCACAGAAGTCATTTTAGTCATACTGTATAGGACACAAGAAGATAGGAATTTAGAGGACACCAAATCAGAACCTTAATTTAACAAAAATAGAAAGAGCTGTCTTTTTTTCTTTCAATCTTTAATGTAATATAACTGTGTTAAAGATCATATTGTGTTCAATGAACTCAGTTTAAAAGTATGTGCAAGATGTGATGAAAATGTATTGAAATAGCTCCTTTTGTTTTATTTACCACACCTACATTCTTCGCGCATATTCACATCGGAAGCAGCTAAGACCGAAGGCCGGTCATTCCTTTATAACCTTATCAAAAATAGAAGCCAATCGTTGTAATGACTCGTTTCCTTCTGCTTTCCGTCCTTATCTTGGATCCACAGATTGTGTTACTGTTGGTAAGTAATTGTACATCTTTTGTGGAGCACCTCGAAATCTCTTGGCATGATAATAAACTGGCCTCGTGTTAGAATTCCCAAACAAAACTAAGTTTTGTGACCAAGTCCTGTCCATTTATGTAACACTTCATATTATTTTGAGAACATGCCTCAATAACTAGAAAAAAGATCAGAGCCAAGCACTTAATAAATAAAATAAATTAATTTAAATAAGATATTTCCCTGTAGTGTAATCTATTTATGTAGTTATTTCACTTCCAAAATATATGATAAGCATGTCTTATTGTAAATTCTAGGTAATCTGATGCTAATAAATTTTATTTTTTCCTCTATATTGGCCTTGATGCCAATTTATTTTTTCTCTGCATGAAGTACAATTGAGTAGTTTGAAACCTGTGACTAATGTTCATTTGGGTGAGGGTCTAACTCAGATTAAAGACATTCCTAAGATGGATCTTAGGCACAACTGATTTGATTATTAGTGCAGAGTTAAAACGTGTGGTATGGAGTGTGGAAGAGACTACTAGTTTTCCCCCCAAGTCCATTTTGCACTTATTTTCTGTTAGTAAAGCCCCTCGTATTCATCTGGGCACATGGCTGCCCCAAATGAAAGCTGCACTTTCCCGCCCCCCCCTCTTGCAGCTGGGCATGGCCAGGTAATTCCGTTCTGCATAATGGGACCTACGTGGCCCTTACGTATGACCACCTCTGGACTTTCATTTGTGAGAAAGATAAACCACTATTACCCCACATCCCACCACCTGGCTGTCTCTCACTGGATAAAGTGATACTAGGAGGTGACAATAAGCTGAGTTCTTTGTCATGAGGTACAACAGAAAGAAAGGACCTGGAGAGGAAAGCATGCCTCAGTCTGCAATCAGAGTGGAAGTCCTGAACCTTCAGCAGCTTACCCAGTTTCAATAGAAACAACACGTCTCTCAGCCATCCTTGATAGCACAAAACGTTTGTTTGTAACTAACCGATAACTACTTGTCTGTATTACAGGCTCCACCCCATGGTTCTATCTTTGCTGAAGGTGGGAAATGAAAATTGGACTCAAATCATGGGCATAGAGATTTGTGCTATTAGGAAAAATTTAAAGAGGCTAAGGATGTTAAAAACAGAAAAAAACCTAAGTAAAAGGTTTAAATTCTGATTATATTTTGAACAGAATAAATAGCTACAGTTTTTAGTCTAGCCTCTTCAAGTCTCTTTCTGATACAAACTTACATGAGTCTCC
>VMDR010028581.1:0-13096 GCA_007922815.1 Macrotus californicus
ATAGACAGGGGGAGGTTAGGAATAGTATAGGAAATGTAGAAGCCAAAGAACTCATATATATGACCCATGGACATGAACTAAGGAGGGGGAGTGTGGGGGGAAGGGGTGTGCAGGGCGTGGGGTGGGGAGGAGATGGGACAACTGTAATGGCATAATCAATAAAATATATTAAAAAATAAATAAATAAATAAATAAATCTTTACAAATATAATTGAATCCAAATAACAAACTAAGCAAACAAGCAAAATCAGGAACAGAATCACAGAAATAGAGATCATTTGGAGGGTTATCACCTGAGAGGAGGAAGGGGAAGAGTGAGAGAAAAGGTTCAGGGATTCAGAAGCATAATTGGTAGGTATAAAATTTGACAGGGGGATGTTATACAGTATAGGAAAGGGATAAGCCAAAGAACTTATAGGAATAACCCATGGACATGAACTAAGGGGAGGGGATTGCTGGAGGAAATGAGGGTACTGGGTGGCGGGGGCCAAAGGAAAAATAATTAAAACAACTGTAATAGCATTTTCAATAAGATAAATTTAAAAAATAAAAATAAAACAAGAGAAAGTGGCTTAGTGGAGGCCTAGGACAGCCTTGTGGCTGGGACTTGCTCTATCAGCAGTTCTCACCAGAGGGCTACCTTACCAATCCCAGTTTTGGTATGAAAATTGGGAAAGCAGAAAAGAAGCATTGGGTTGGTGGTCTTCAATTCAGTAAGACAGGTAGGCCTGGAGCATCAGGTAGAAGAAAGCTTTACCCTGAAATGCATCCCCTTTCTCTGGGCCTTGTGCTTTTACTCAATGGGCGATTTGTTGCATTTATCATCTTAGCCATGCAGAGTTTGGGAAGGGGAACCATTTGCTGATGAGCTACACAGGAGTTAGGGAACAAGGCTGGGACTAAATCCCACGCCTCTTGAGGCCCATGCCTGCACTTTTTCTCCTTATCAGCCACCTCAATGGGGAGGGAAATTTTGATTTGGGGATAGAGAAAGGAAGGGTGAGATTATTTTGAACAATGAGCTGTTTTAGGGAGATTAGGCCTGGAAGAAGGAGAGCTGTAGCAGGACATACCTAAAGCCACAGCGTAGGATGAAGGTGTCTGAGATGGGAAAAGGAGAGAGAGTGTGGAAACTTATTCATCAACGAATTCACTCACTCATTCACTCTGATAGCCCTTCCAGTCTGGTGGAAGCTGCAGTGATCAGATCCAGACTGGCAACTCAGGGACTGGAGCAGCTGGCAGAGTGGGGTAGGGATGCAGGTAAGGATGCAGAGGTCATTGGACCCACCCACAGAGGTTGTTAGAGGCATCGGGGTAAGTCTGAAGTAATAACCAAAGCCAAACAGATGTGCAGCCAGTTTATCAACCCAAAAGGACTGGTTAGAGAAAGATCTAGTTTCAAGGGCTCAGGTAAAACTGGGGGCTGTAGAATTGAGTGACAGGGTTTGACAGGCTGGAGCTGGACATAAGGAAGGCAGCCTGGGAAAGTGCCTGAGTGTGCGGATTCAATGCTGAGAAGGAGCTGGGGAGGTGAGGGGTCAGATGAAAAAGACACCAAGTTAAAACTTCAGATTTATCCCTGCGACTCTGGGAACCACAGGAGGGTTTCAGTGAGGGAAGGGACATGATGGGGTTTGCCTCCTAGAGAGAGCACTCTGGCTGTGGAGGATCCACAGTAGGGCTGGTCACAGTGGCGGATGAGTAGTTAAAAGGCTGCCGAGGGCCTGGATGAATTCAGTGACAGTGGCCATAAAAATGAAAGGTGTTAAAGAGGCTAAATCCATTGGATTTAGTGATAAGTTGAATGTGGAATGACTCCTAAAGGGGAAGGAGGCATCAAGAATGTCCTCCAGATTTACTGACCTGGAGACCAGAGAACTTCATGCAGCCTCCCACTTTGCCATTATTTTCAAACTCTCAAATCCTAGGTCATCCTACCCTTTTAGCCCTCAGTTTCTACTTCTCAGAACAGGAAAGTTGTTCAAGAGTAGTGTTTTTCTAATTATAGTCTTTGGGTCACCCTGCTGGGTGTGGCTGGGCCTCAGGAAAGGAGCCCTGGGCTGGAGTCAGAAGATCTGGCTTGTGTCCTGCCTCTGCCTCTGACATAAGGCAAGATACACTTCTGAACTTGGGTCTTCTGTTGTATAAGTGGAGATAATTATTCATTTATTCAAGAAATAAACATTCTAGACAAAAAGACAATAAAAAGAATGAAATTGGCCTGTGCCTCATGGAGCTCACAGCCTAGGAGGAGAAAGAGATACATAAACAAATAATTACAAAGGAGTTTGGTAAGTGCCATAATGATGTGAACTGTGCAGAGGGAGGTGGCCCTAAGGGAGGAGGGACCGATGAGTGTAGAGGCTGCATCTAGAGATAGGACAAGGGATAGCCAGGCAGATCAGGGGAGAAGGTGCTATGGATTGAGGAAATTAGGCTCAGCCTTCCCTTGTCCATCCCCTTCCACACCCTCCCTCCCCCCTCCTTGCCCCCCTGTGTTTTTGCTCTTCTCGGGCACTTATCTCTATTTTGCCTTCTAAATAACAGTTCTCTTCCTCACCTGCAGATGAGGCCCTGAGGCATTCTTCAGTAAGCAAGACTTGGGATCAATTTCATATTATCAACACTCAGCCAACAAAGAAATCAGCTGGCCCAATATCAAGGGGCAGATGCACCAATGGTGGGCATGCAGGCATCAGAGACAGGCCTCACTCCTCCTTCTGTGAGCTAATACTGATATGTGTGGACTATGTGTTGCAGGTTCTGGAGAGCAGCTACTGTGTTTAGTTCATAGTTACATCCCCAGTGCTTTACACCATGTCTGGCGCATGGCAGGTGACTAATAATTGTGTGTTAAATGAATAAAACTCCATAGAATCTTTCGGTCTCAAAGGGTCATTGCCTCATTTATTTCCCAGCCTCCAGGCAGGACTGCATCTCAACCAACACACCTGGAGGTTGCTCCTACTCTTTTACAGACTTCGTGGCACCCACTCAAGAAAGAGGCAGAGAGGGAGCAACACCTCATATTTTTTTATTTTTTTTTATTCAAGAAGTACATATTGAGTACCTCTTCTGTGCCAGTCTCTGGACACAGAGATGAATATGACCTCAAAAATGTCACAGACTAGTTGCAGGACAGAGAGTGCATTACTAATTGCCATGCAGTGAAGACCTAGGGAGGCAGGGATTGGCTCCTCTGCACGGATCTGTGTGGGAGATGCTTGATCTGCATCTTGAAGAGTGAGTCGGTGCTCTCCAGGTGGGTAGGCTGCTGGGGCTAGGGGAAAGTAGCGTAGCCGGGGCAAGGGCATTTGAGATGAGAGATGCCTACACAGATAGTATTTACAACTGTGCTACTCCAAGTGCAGATCCACAGGGAGATACGATACCCCAGCACTGCTTCCTCCAACAAGGAAGGCTGCTTATAAACAGACACTGTCCTCTGGACTAAAGTGTGTGTTTAGTGACCATCGATTTACATTCTGAGACAAGTTCCTCTGTGGAATTAGTAACAAATGGCCTGTAGCCAGGGAGCTGGTCTACAGACCACACTGAGGCTTTGCAGTTTACCAAATGCTTTCACACAAGTTCAAGGGTTTTGTGCCGCTCAGAAAAATTCCATGAGGTTGGTAGGGTGAGTACCATAATACTTGTGTTACAGGATGGAAGTTGAAACTCGGAGATGTTAAGTTAGTGTCACACAGCAAGTAAGCAGTGAGGCTGGACTTCGAAGCTGGAATTGTCCCCCAGCCTCCCACATGTCCAGACTCTGGGGGAGCGCCACTGATTTGTGAGATGGCTCCATGGTCAGCGAATCCCTGGGAACAAATGTCAGGGAGAGTGTCTGGAATCAGTACATCCTGTGTGTGACCTCATATGGCATTTCTCATGTTCCACTGTCTCATATTACTGTCTTCTCATAAATAGAGGCAGGGTGACTCGTCCTTTCCATCTACCCACCCTGGAGCCACCCCCACCTGCCATCTCAGGAGGGCTCCCTCCAGCTCAGCTCTCTGCTTGACACTTCACTCAACAGGCCTCTACTCACAGCAGGCTTCACTTTCCACAAGGGCCATGCTGGGCCATGTTTGCTTACCCTGGCCAGGTGGACCTTGGCACTGTGGTAAGCTGTCCTATCTTCCCTTGGAACACAGCTCTCTGGACACGGCCTTTTTCATTTTTCAAGTGAAGCTACCAACAGCAAGTTGAGACAGTGACAGGTAAGGGCCGGGAGTGAAGGGAGCCTGCGGCCTCAGGAACCTTCCATCTATAGTCATGGTCTGGCCATTCCTCCAACCAGCAGGCCAGTGGGGAAAGTTCCAGGCCTAGGTCTGTGTTCCCACAGTCAAGTGACCGTGGCAACATCCTTTGAAACTGGAGCAAATTGCCTGCATAGGGTTAATGGCACTAACACCCAGCCTTCTGGAACAGTCGTGTGTCCTGATCTGGAGGGGTTTCTGCTTGGAAAGAGGCTCAGGCAGGGCTGCTGCCATCTATGAGCCCTCTGCTGGGAAGCAGTCTCAGTGTCTAGCCTTTTAGATGTGGAGGAGGATAAAGAAGGAGACAATTAGAGAGGTTCTTGCTCTGTGTGTCCTTCCTTCACCTTGCCTGGAGTCCCATCTTCTGAAATAGTACCGGAATGGAGAAGGGAGAGGAGTGGCATTCAGGAGACCATCTGTCCTGATTCCAGTAGCAACTCTACTTTGACACAGGGCAAATCCCTTAACCTGTCTGGGCCTCTGTTTTCTGCTGTACAAAGTGGAGGTGCTACTAACTGTCACAGCTGCCTCAGGAACGGGAGGTGACCTCAACCAATGCCCAAAGGCTTTAGGGAAGTATCAGACTCCAGCAGTCCCTTCCCCTGCCCACACTGCCTGCTGTATTATTTACCTCTCTGTTCTGTTTACTTAGATCCGTTGGCCAAATATATTTTTATTTTTTTCTCTCCCTCTTGTCTTTAGAACAATTTTAAATGGTCCTCCTATGCTAGGAAGTTTGTATTTTCATCCAACTGTGAGCATCTTGAAGTTTGAGTCCTCACCTTACTGGTATTCATAGGAGTCACAGTATGATGGATGTCCCCCTCCACCACCATCAGAACTCTCATAACTCCAAAATATTTCTTATATTTAACAAGCACTTCACTGAAGCTTGCTATGCAGCAGACATTATTGTGAGCATTAAACACGTGTCAGCTCCTGTCGTACCTGGGACTGTTGCACCCACTTTACATATTAAAGTCTGTGTCTGGAACTTCTATCAGTCCGTTTCTCTTGTTAGTTTTTCTCTTGGTTTCGATCCTTTTAGTTCTTGATTCCTGGAGTCCCATATTCTGAAGTAGTGCTGTAATGGAGGAAGGAGAGGTATGTCTGATGATTGGAGGTTAAATGCAAGTAATTCCGAGTGGAAGACAGTATGGATATTTCCAGATTTTAGATGATATTATCTTTCTCCAGAGAGGACTTCTGCTTTCTTGTGAAGGCAGTAAGGAGAACGAGTGGGGTTAATGGAGGCTGCGACCAGTCTGATTTGAAGTGTGCCTCAGTCCACAGTGACTGCTGCTTCCAGTTCCTATTTGCTCCTAGGGTGCTGCCTTCCCCTGTGTTCATCGGGGATCGCCGCCCTGGTGGGCCCTTTTCCGACTTTCCACTTCCCCAGAAACCTGAGTCACTACTCAGCTCTACTCTGCTTAGCTCCTTAACCACCATTTACTGCTCCTTAGAATAAAAGCAAATACCTTAACGGGAAAATTGGCTCCAAATGTTGGACTAATGACTCTTTTTACTTTTCTTTAGGATTGGGACCGTTCAAGTTCTCACTTTCTTGTTCCTGACAATACCTTTTAAGAATCATATATATGTAAATATATACACATATATACTCTCAAATTGATGTATTTATTATATATTAAGTATATATATGCATATTTCTGTTTTTATAGTTCTGTTTTTATAGTTGTTTTTAGCAAGAGAATTATCTTAATAAAGCCAGTTCACTGGAGTTGGAAAATAAAATACCCCTATTTTATGCATCAGAAAACTGAGGTGTAAGAATGTTAAATAACTCACCAAGGCACTATATTTAAGTAAAACACTTACTCATTTGTTTTAAAAAATATCTACTAAGCACCCACCATGTATTAGACACTGTCTTGGACATTGGGGACACAAATTAATAAGCCAGTCCTTGTCTTTCAAGGTACCAGTATTGCATGGACGTCACTTATAATTCGAGGTACAGTGCTGTTACTGAAGGAGGTGTAGATGCTCTGGGAGCTCAGGTGAGGCTTTATCATGCTGACCTGACCTTCTTTCTCTGCAGAAATTTGCCCCTAGTACACAGTGACCTTCTTGAGATCAGGCCTGTGGCTTAGTAACTTCCCTACCCCCAGAACACAACTCAATGCCCGGAACAAGGCAGGTGTTCCATCAACACTTGTTGAATGGAGTTTCATTAATTTTCCAACAAGGAAGAAGGGAACTAGGAGAGGATGAAAGCCATAAGATAATGGAGATTAACTTCACCTGGTGGTCAGGAATGCCTGGTCCACCAACTCTGCCAGCAACTCTGTGTGAATGTGGAAGTCACCTCCCCTTTCTGGGCCTCAGTTTTCTCATCTGCAGACTGGAGATACTAACTAACTAACAGCTAAGATCTTTTCAGTGATATGTCCCTGCAGGTGAGTTTGACCCTTTGGGGGATGAATGACCATAGCCCACCCCACTGTGTGCTCACGTGCTTTCTTGAGGCTGCAGTACTGGACCAGATGGCTTATCAGACAAAACCAGGGTGGCTATTTCTATGTCTGTCTCTCCTATTTTTCTCCCATGGAAAATGTAAAATGAAAAGGGTTTCTCAAGCTTACCTGGCAAATGCCAAAAGTCTTGTGCAAAACAGGCTGGCCGGAGACAGGAAGAGTGAGAGAAGACATTTTCTAGGTCCTCTTCCCCTGCACATGCTCCAGCTAGCCTGCTCTCTCTCCCACTTCTGCAAGCACAGAATTTACTTTCCTATTTAAGAAAATAGTGCTGTCTCTATGGCCAGTACTTGTCCCAGTGAGTGTGGGAAGAAAGCCAGTTCCTTCACCTCCTTTGGCTGAGGGCGCCTCCTCTTTGCAGACACCCATCTCTCCATGCCCCTGGCATCTGGACATTCTCACAGAGGCATCAAAGGAACAAGTGGACACAGATTCACACTCAGCTAATGAGTGGGAGGGACCTGCACCCCTGGAGAGAGCATCTGCCTCCGAAAGGCTCTGTGGAAGCTGGGACGAATGGGCATGAAAGCAACACAGGGCAGTGTAGTCATCTGGCCAGCTTACCTCCTTTTACGGATGAAAGACAGGCTCAGAGAGGTCTGGTGGTTCCCCTGAGACCACATCGTTGATTTTCAGGGTAGGGGATAGGATTTAGTCTCACGGGGAGACAGCTCACGGGGCCCCGTGGCTTGATTTCATTATTGAATCACAAAACCAATTTTCCAGGCTTTTCTTGTTGCATGTCCTGTGTGCACGGAGCCCACCAGCCAGCCATCCGGCATTCCTAGGGCCGACTTTTCACCCAAAACACTGAAGTCAGCTGGGGGAAACATTTGGGACCAATTATGTATTTCCAAACATTCAACTCCAGAGGTAGGAGGAGGGAGAGGAGCCAGCCAGCGTTGTTTTTATGGATTATGCAGTCACTGACCTAAATTTTATCTTAGGGGAGAAGAAAAGAGAGAGAGAGAAAGAACTGCCGCAGGTTAACACTGACATGTTGGAGACAATGCTGAGGAGATACAGTGCCCAACTGGGGTCTTTGGAAATGTTGTCTGTTTTAATTGGATGTGTCTTTTCACAGCTAACCGGTGGCAGGCCCATCACAGGCTTCTTCTAATCAGTGGAATTCACATTTCCCCATTGCGTCTTCACACAGAATAAAGGGCAATGGGGCAGGGGCCACGGCAGGGGTGGGGGCGGGGGAGGGGGCAAAGATATGATTCCAATTTGAAATATGATAATTGAGAAGGGTTTTATTTAAAATGGAATTGCCAGGCTCCTTCTGCTTTACGCCTTAGTGAGCAGATTTTTCTAAGGAGAAAGAAGCTGTTTTTTTCTTAGAGCAAAAGCCTATTGTGATCTTCTGGCCCATTTTCGTCCCTTTTTCCTGAATGGACAGATGTGCATGGGTGTTTTTCTTTTCTGAGGCTTCCAGGAGCAGAGCTCATGGTTTCCTAGCCCAAAGGGCAGTACAGAGAAGAGATAGATGGGTGTTTGTGGCTAAGGGTGGAAAGGAGGAGACCCAGGAGGGAAGGGCCTTGTCATTGCAAGGCCCAGGCAGACGTGGAGCAGCCGTTGGCCAGGGACTCATACCAGGCCCGTTCCTTCTTTGTTTAACTTCAGGATAGAGAATCTGACCAGAGTGGAGCCATGGTTATCCCTAATATTCACTTACTCACTTGGTAATGTTGGATGGGCTAAGCCACTCATTGCTAAGCACGGGAACTCTCACCTTGTAAGACTTAAGGGCCCCATTTCTGGCCTTGGTCAGAGATCTAGATCTCAAGCTCATCTTGGCACCACCCTGGAGCAGATCCAAACACTCAAGAAGATCTCAGGACCAGCAGAGGTACCCAGGGCCTATGAGATCTCAGCATGGGGCACTATCAAAACCCTGTGGACTACCCCCAGACTGTACGAGGGCTCTAGGTTAGGCCCACATCCTCAGGGCAGCCTCAGAGACATTTGAGATTGAGAGACAGAGAGACAAAGATAAGAGGGGAGAGATGGGAGGTGGAGAGAAGGCATGCCATTAGGTACAGTGTCTGAACTACTGGCAGAGAGACTCTGTAAGTGGTAACTTAATCGGTAACGGTATATTGATACAAATGTCTGTAGTTCCCATTTCTGGTTCAAGAACACGCAAACCCTATTTATTCAACAGTCACTTGCTGAGCACCCATGGTGTTTCAGGACTGTACCAGACTTGGTAGCCCCTGCCTGTCAGTGGCTTATGATATAATTAGGGAAATAGTCATTGTCCCAACACATTTTTATCAAGTGCTTACTTTGAGCCAGCTTATTCTGGGTAATAGGGATATAGCCAAACACGAGATAGGATTTCTGCCTTGAAGGCCTCTACATTCTATGATGGGAAGGGAAAGCTGACAATAAGTACGTAAGTAAGTAAGTAAGTAAGTAAATAAATTACACATAATAAGAAACAAGAGAATTTCGATATTGGTAAGTGCTAAGAAGAAAAAATAAGGTAATATGTTTGAGAAAGACCAATGTTCGGAGGGGACTGAGTTAGTTAAGAAGGTAGAAGAAGGCTGTCAGGAGATGACAATAGAGCTGAGAGCTGAGTGATGAGAAGGAGCTGACAGGAGGACACCAGTGGGATTAGGCTTGAGGAAGAGCCAGGACAAAGGCCAAGATGCAACCTGTTCAGCATGTTTGAGGGGCAGCAAGAAGGCCCGTGTGACTGGAACAAAGTGCATAAAGGGGTGTGTGCAGAGATGATAGCATAGTGGGAGGCAGTGGTTGGCTCATGGGGAGCCTTGATTTTTTTTTTAAAATCCTCACTGAAGGATATGTTCATTGATTTTAGAGAGAAAGGTTGGGGAGAGAGAGAGAAACATCAGTCGGTTGCCTCCCATATGCCCCCCCTGATTGGGAATTGAAACAGCAACCTAGGTATGTACCCTGGCCAGGGCTGGAACCTGCAAACTTTTTGGTCCATGGGATGACACTCCAACCAACTGAGCCATCTGGCCAGGGTGAGCCTTGATTTTATTCTATGTATAATTCCACAGAGAAGTCAGGGATCTGTACCTACTCCCCTTGAATCTGAGACTGGCAGCTTCTACTCTCTGTCCCTTAGAATACTTACTGGCCTACATAGAGAGGGATATAGAATCTAGAACAAGAGTCCCAGCTGGGCTCCCAGACAATAGGCAACATCAACCTGTCAGCCATGTGAGTGGGCCATTCAGGAAGTGAAACCTGAGGAGGTGCAAGATGGCAGAGGAGTGAATGGAAGCCACACTAAACTCCTCACAGGACGAATCTGGAATTACAACTAAATTGTGGAGAAATCACTCGGTACGAACAATAGCGAGAGAGAAGCCTTATAAACTCAGACACACAGAAGAATCAGCTTCACCACAACCTGACTGATAAAGTATGCAGTAGAGATGCAAGAGGGCTGGCTGAGTGCCCACAGGTGGCAGTGCTGGGGGGATAATTAAGCAACCAGTTGGCTCTCCCTGAGAAGTGTGGAGTCTAAACTCTAAAATGGGATCCCCAGCCTAGAGCACCAGAGCCCCAAAAGTACACAGATTACAACTGGTGATGAAAAGCAGCAGGGTTGCTCTCTGCCAGAGATGGATAGCTAGAGACGTAAAGAGCCGTTTAAAGGGCCAACACACAAATTTTCATTTGCAGCCACTTACCCTGGGCTCCGGCAAAGGCGGGGGCAGAGTGAGCTGGTGGCACCTGAGGAGAGACTGGGGACAGAGGCTTTGGGGAGAGAACTGAGAGAGTAGCAACTGTGATCCCAGTGCTGAGTCATCACCCACATGGCAGCACGCATCCTGCTCAGGCAGACCACTCTGAGCAGCAGCAGCCTGAGGGGAAACAATAGTCCCACTCCCAGGAGGGATTCTACCCTGGCTCTGTGGTGCTTAAGCCTGACTGCTGAGTGCAGAGTGACTAGATTAACAACCAAAGGAGTTAGCCACAGACAGTAGATCCCTGGCAGTCTTGGAGCAGGCTGCCTAAGGTCAGATGGGGTCAACATCTGACATCTCCTGAGGCAGATCCAGAAAGAAAAAACATTTGTAAATATTAGAGACTACTGAGACAAAATCCACTGTGGTCTTCTCCATGATTTGGAATATTTTTTTTCCTGCACAGCTTTTTAACATTCATTTCTTGTCCACCAAGTTGGTGCATATTAAGTCACTAGATTTCATACTAGTTTATTTCTCTCCTTTCTTATAATAGTCTTAATCTCCTTACACCCTTATTAATACTAGTTCATTTGCTGCCGATAGTGGGATTGTAAGGGGCAGTTATTATTGCAGACGTGGGCTTGTTTCCTGGGCTTTATGATTTTGTTCTGGCAGCACCTGCACAACAGCATACAAGATGTGGTGGGTGAAATGACCCTCAGTCAGCCAGCTTGAGGGAAGGACCCACCAAAGAATAACCCAACAACAATCAAAACCCAATCACATCCAGAGAGCTAACATAAATGGCATAAGGGGCATCCCAAGAGCATCAAGTTCAGGAGATCAAGGAGACTGTATCATTGAATCTTATAGGTCTCCTACCATAGAAGTTCACACTACAAAGTCAGGGAGTCATAAGAGATCAATTTAAGAAGCAGAAGCAAACAAGAAGAGTGTCTCAAATAATTGGAAGACAAAGAACAACCCCCAATTGAAAGGAGAGGAAGAATCCTCAAAAAGAATGCTAAATGAAATAGAGGCAAGACAACTATCAGATATTGAGTTCAAAACAAGGGTTATAAGGAAGCTCAATGAGCTCAGTGGGAATTACCAAAAACTATAGGGAAACTATGAAGAACTTACTGCAAACTATATCAGCATGAAAAAGGAGATAGAAATTATTAACAAGGGCCAAGAGGAAATGAAGAATACAATTTGTGAGTTGAAGAGCACAGTAGAAGAAATCAAAAGCAGGCCAGATGAAGCAGAGGATCAGATCAGCAAGCTGGAGGACAAGGTAGGAAAAAACTCTCAGAAAGAGTAAGAAAAGAACAAAAGACTCAGAAAGAACAAAGAGGGGTTAAGGAAACTGCAGGGCAACATGAAATGTAACAATATCCGTATAATAGGGATACCAGAAGGAGAAGAAGAAGAGCAAGGGATAGAAAACCTGTTTGAAAAAGTAATGATGGAAAACTTCCCTAATTTGATGAGAGAAAAAAGTCACACAAATCCAGGAAACACAGAGTCCCAATCAAGAAGAACCCAAAGAGGCCCATGTGAAGACACATCATAATTAAAATGACAAAATTCAAAGACAAAGAGAGAATCCTTAAGGCAGCAAGGGAGAGACAGGAAGTAACATACAAGAGAGCCCTGATAAGGCTAGCAGCTGACTTCTCAATGGAAATGCTAAAAGCCAGAAGGGAATGGCAAGAAATATTCCAAGTAATGAAAAGCAAACAGGATTACTCCATCCAGCAAGCCTCTCAATTAAAGTGGAAGGTGAAATAAGGAGCTTCCTGGACAAAATAAGGCTGAAAGAATATACCTCTACCAATCCAGCAATGCAAGATATGCTAAAGAGACTGCTTTAAGAAAAGAAAAAGAGAAAAGGAGAAGAACATAGGTACAAAGGAAATAAAACAGCAATGAATAACTACCTATCAATAATACCCTTAAATGTAAATGGATTAAATGTTCCAATCAAAAGACACAGAGTAGCTGGATGGATAAGAAAACATGACCCACACATATGCTGCCTACAAGAGACCCACCTCAGAACAAAAGACCTACAAAGACTGAAAGTGAAGGATTGTAAAAAAATATTCCAAGCAAATGGAGAGGGAAAAAATGCCAGGGTAGCAATACTTATATCAGACTAAAGACAGTTCAATACAAAGGTTATAAAAAGAGACCCTGAAGGACACTTCATAATACTCAAGGGAAGAATCCATCAAGAAGACACAAATGTTATATGCATATATGCACCCAACATAAGAGGACCCAAATATATAAGGATAATCTTGGAGGACTTCAAGAAAGATATAGACAGCAGCACAGGTATACTAGGGGATTTTAACACTCCACTGTCAAAAATGGATAGATTTTCCAAACAAAATATCAACAAGAATATTGTGGCATTGAACAATGCCCTAGATCAAATGGACTTAACTGATATATATAGAGCCTTTTATCTCAAAGAAGCAAAATATACATTCCTTTCAAATGCACATGGAACATTTTCAAAGAGAGATCACATGATAGGACACAAAACAAGCCTCAATAAATTCAAGAAAATTTAAATCATAACAAGCATTTCCTAAAACCACAAGGGCCTGAAACTAGAAAACAACCTCAAGGAAAAAACTCAAAA